>LNAC01000049.1:1938818-2001372 GCA_002007465.1 Ailurus styani | reverse complement strand
GTGTGTGTGTGTGTGTGTGTGTGTGTGTGTGTGTGTGTGTGTGTGTGTGCGCGTGCGCGCGTGCAACCCCTGAGCTATTTTATCTCTAGAGAAGGACTGGAAAACTCCAGTCTCCATCTGACCAGTAACCTGCTGGCTTTAAGAAAACTGACTCTAACATCAATTCCAACTCCTTCCTAGATGAAAATATTAGATTCTTAAGTGAGAGAAGGGAAATATTTAAAGACTGAAAAGGGGAACTTTAGAATAAGATCCCCCTGAGGAAGACAATATCATAGCAAAACAAACCAAAAAAACCCAAAAATACAAAGTAAAAAGGGAAAACATGCATCTGGTAAACTGAGTCAAGAAAAGCTAATAGTAGAATTCCATGGTCTTAGGCTAAGGGATTTTCTTTAATCTTTTTGTACTCTGTACTTTTATAATTTCTATATGCTATTTCCTGTTTTTACTTTTGTTTTGTTTTGTTTTCCACTAGTTTCCTAGCAAAGTGTCTTTTGAAAAACTCCAGGCTAGTCTCTGCTGAACCAAGGGGATTTATCCATACCTAAGCCAACATAGCTAAGAAGTGAGGGTGTCTCTGGGGACCAGGTGTGGTGGCAACAGAACGATGTGGGGGGGGGAAGAGTGTGGACAGCTGCAGTCGCTGGGCCCTTCCCACCCCCGGTTTTCCCTTACAGAGACTAATGAGAAATCCATATGCTGCACTAGAAAAATGTGTCTCTTTTCCATTTTCCCATTTTGGACCCACTTCTTATTCCTGACTTTCTAGCGCCAACCACAATGTAAAACTCTGTGCTTCACTCTAAGCAGACTGCCATAGATTTTATGGAACTGCCATACTTTTTTCCTTAAAATTCTTGCTTTGGGGGTGACTGTTTCTTGACCTACTGACCAACTGGCTTTTTTCAATTACATAAACAGGATGGAATGGTAGAAAGTGAAAGAGCTGAGGAAAGAAGCTGTTTCAAGGACTATTCATTCATTCAACAAAGCCTTATTGAGCACTAACCATTCAGGCAACATTTACTGGAGGAGTGAGCCACTGTGCTGAGGACACACAGCCATCCAGTTTTCGGTGGTGCTGGGAAGGAAGACAAGCCAACAAAGAGATACCACACTTTGCATGATGAAAAGGAGAGAGAAGCCTGGGACAGGAGCTTGCGGGATCAGCCCCTGATTCTGACTAAAGGAGTCAAGAACGATGTCCTGAGTTGTGACTTCTGGGCCAAAATCTGAAGGCCAAGAAAATTAGTCAAGCTAAAGGTGTAGTGGTGGAAGCAGCAGGGTTTCTGGGTTAGACCTAGAGTACAGGGGGCAGCACGGGTTCGGACGAAGCTGAAGAGGCAGGGAGGGCAGTTCCTTCGGGGCCTTGAATCCATGCTAAGAAACCTGGATATTTTTTCCTGTAGATGACTAGTTCTTAAATGGGCAATTTTGCTCCCCCTGCTCCCGGGGACAATTGTCAATGTCTGCAGACATTCTAGGTTGTCAGAACTGGGTGGTGGTGATGGGGATGCTAGTATCCACTGAGTCGAGGCCGGGGATGCTGCGAAACATCCTGTAATGACAGGGAAGTCCCCCACAGCAAAGAAGGAGCTGGCCCTGAATGTTACTGGTGCCGAAGTTGAGAAACCCTAGTGCAGATGATTGGGGAGTCACTGAAGACAGTTTAAGGAGAAGTGATGGGATTATCCTTCCATTTTAGAAATCTCACTCTGGCAGCATTTTGGAGAACTAATAGGATCGCCCTCAAGGATGGAGGCACAAAGATCAGTTAAGAGGTAGTTAAAAAAAAAAAAAAGAGGTAGTTGTCCTAACAAATGTCTGTGGTACTAAGGGAGTGACAGTAGAGATGAGGAAGAAGAGACAGTTTCGAGAAATCTTTAAAGATGTAAAATCAATATGCTTGAACAGGGGGACGACAGTGATTACCATTCCCCAAAAAAGGGACTTAAGGAGGAGGCATATATTGAAAAACATTATGTTTTTCCTGTTGAGGCATGTTAAGTGTGCGGTATCTGCGGGTTATTCAAAATGGAAGTGGTGAGCTGGCTGTTTGGGTCTGAGATCAGGAGAGAAATCTGGGGGTGCAGAAATAAGATTTGGGGGTTGTCGGCATATAGGCAGCAGAGGAAGCCATACAAATGGACAAAATCACCATCAGAGATTGTGTAAGACGGAGAAGAAAAACCCCGGCACTTAAGGTCAGGTAAGGAAAGGCGCCACGCTTGAGACTCATGAGAGACCAGAAGAAAGTGGGTCATGAAAATTAAAGAAGAGTTTCAGGAAGAAGGGAGTGGTCAACAGTGATCAATGCTGTCAAGTCCGAGAACAAGAGGTCAAACATGAACAAGCGAGCAAGAATGCAGGTCAAGTAAGAGAATAACAAAGTAAATTTGGATTGAACAAAGCAGGACATTGTTGACGACCCTGGTGGATGAGGTTATAGCAAATTGACAGAAGCAGAAGCAAAAACAGCAGGTTGTATGAGATGGGGAGGGAGGAAAGAAGAAGATAGTAGCCAGATGGCCTTTTTCCCCCCCCTTGAGAGTTGCTAAGGAATTAATTTTTGCTGTTGCTTTATTTTGTTTTGGAAGAAAGGAGAGATTTGAGGATGTTTAGAGGCTAGATAGGAGTGGTTGGAAACGAAGCAGTAAGGTATAGAAAGGAGGGGGTGGGAGAAGACGAGGCCCGGAGCCCAGGAGAAAGGTTCCGCTTTGGATATGTCTTTAAGGTAAAGATATCAGCTAGGTAGTCATGATGAAGTTCATCAGGAGGAGGGAAGAGGCTGAGAAAGTTCACGTCTGCGGTATTATTAGTGAGCAGTGAAAAATGTCAAAGATCCTTTGAGGGTTTACGTCCCTAGAAAGGGATTATCCAAAGATAAAGTCCTCCCTGTCTACCCATGCCATCCCAGCAATTTCATTTCTACTCGGCTTTCAAGATGCAGCACAGACGTATCTTCCAAGAAGACTCCTGTGAAGGTGCCAGGCAGATGGAAGTCTCTTCCCTGCCTGGACGGTCACAGCACTTTGTACGAATCACACTCCTCACTTCCTGCACTTGGGACAGGGCTCGACCTCCTGGATCTCTGTACCTGCTGCAGGGCCTCCCATCAGTGTGAGCGGGGAGGACTGCCTAATGGCTCTGAGCCCTGAGCAACACAGTGGGATGCTCTAGGAACCCGAAGCTCACACACCGGGGGTGATGTGTGAGACTCTGTGGAAGACATGGCACTGGAGCTGGGTTCTAAGGGTTGAACTTCTATGGATAAAGACAGGGAAAAAGGATGGAAAAAGTATTCCAAGTGGAGCAAATTAGAACAGCAAAGCCATCTTAAAAGCATGTTGAAGGAACCTCACATTGTTTGATTTGCTAGAGAAGGTACAATAATAATGAAGATAATCCTTGCTACCATTTGCTGAGCGCTTCACCATGTCATCAGGCCCTTGACTAACCAATTTACCTACATTCTCTCATTTAATCCTCACAACCACTCCTAATGTAGTATTATCTTCATTCTACATGTTAGGAAATGGGGCACAGAGATGGAGTGACTTCCCGAGGTTAGTCAGCTGGTGAGAAGGGTGGGGGGCCTGAAATGAAACCGGGTCGTCTGCCTCTAGAGCGTGCCCCCTACCACACTTGTTCCAGGGGCTCTGAATACCAGATCCACCAATGGGTTTCAGATGGCCCGCGAGTCCCATGAAACTATGAAAAACTTTGTGAATGTGCATTTTTCTGGGGCAGGGGTCCAAGATTTTCACTAAATTTTCAAAGGGGTTTATAACCCAAAAAAGGATTAAGAACCATGGGTATATGAAATCCTGTGCTGTATGGTGGGACATGGACACGTAGGCTCCAGGTAGAGAAGCCTGAATGTAGACTGAGGGTCTGGAGGAGGTGCTGAGGACAATGGAAGGTACCAAAAATACTGAGGTGTGAGCCACATCATTGCAAGAGCATTTTGGCAGATTACTAATATATGCAAAGTAAGACTGGGCTCTACGAGTACATAGATGTCAGAGAGGAGAGAAGAATGAGAAGTCAACAATGGGATTTTTCTGAAAGCAAATCACTAAAAAATGAGTGAGACTATCTGAATCTCAAATTGTTCAAACATGAATGAGCTTTTCTAATTTCCCACCCCTCTCAAAATGAAACTCACAAGGTTGGTTGTATTTCAACTGCAATATATATAAGACTTACATTTAAAGGATTTTTAAAAATACCGTTATACATTTTGTCCAGAATTTCCCTACTTATCTCCTTTGTACAGACAGGAGGTCCATAAAATGAAGGAAATGAACTCAATCTTGAAAAGAGTCTCATTTAAGGCAATCTCACATTTACCATAGGTCTTTGAAAAGAACTTTTTTTTTTTAATGGTCATTTTAATCTGGTCCGATTCTACTGATCTCAAACACCAACCTTGACCCTGTATGCACATGTAGCAGCCCCTGCTTTGTTGGCAGCTACTATCTATGGCTGATTGTATTTTTCAAGATGTTTGCAACAGAATTTCTCATCTCACTTATGCTGTGATGTTGAAACTCCTCCCATGGTGGGGTGGGGCCAATGTCCCCCTTTCTTTCCCCACCTCCCTTCCCCCCCCACACCCTTGCTTTAATCTGGATGGGCTTGTGACTATGATGAAAGTGCTGCCTATGACTTCTGAGGCTAGATCATAAAAGGCAATACACTTCCACCTGGTTCTCCTGGGATACTTGTTCTTGGAACTCAGCTACCATGTTGTGAGGAAGACCAGGCCAAATGGAAAAGGACATTTGTAGGTGGTATGGCTGACAGTCCCAACTGAGGTTCTTGCCAACAGACCGTAACAACAGCCTTGAAGAAGCCTTCAAGATAACTCTAGCCCTAGCCTCTGTCTGCCTGCAAAACCACATGAGATCCCAAATAAGAAGCACCTAGCTGAGCCTGGTCAACCTTCAGAACCATAGAGATCATAATAAAATGACTATTATTTTAAGTCACTAAACATGGGGTGATTCATGATGAGTCAATATATAACCGGAATATATATTCTAATATATAATTGGAAAGCCTTTGGGGTATCTGCACTTTACTCCTCAATCCATTGCAACATGGCTACTGTCCCCACCATTCTACTCTGGTTCCTCTGGCAGTTAGCCAGCATCAGAGATCCCCTAATTGTTGAATACAATGGTGACTTTCCATTCTTTAACTCGCTCGACCTTTCTGTACCATTTGACACTGGTATACAGCCCCACCTTCTTCAGTTTCCACTCCCTTGGCTTCAGGGATATCTCTCTACCCTGATTCTCCAATGACACATTTCTGTCAGCTGCTTAAATACTGTGATCCCCAGGATTCCATCTTCTCAATCTATTGGTTTTCTGAGAGCCAAACGCTTAGGTTTAATTCCATTTATAAGCTTGATATCCAAATAGGGAACTATGGCCTGACTTTTCCTCCCAGCTCAGGCATATATTCATTTACTCATTCAGTAGATTGTTTACTGCATGCCAGGCAGTGGGACAGTGCATACAAGGATCCTAGTTTAAAAGTTTTTGTAAGTATGTCAGAAATAAACAAATAAATAGATTACAAATAAAATAATTCCAGATCATGATCTACTAGGTGAAGATAGCGTATTGAATACATGTATTTAATTTCACTTCCTTCCAAAACCTCAATTTTGTCTTTTAGTTTAAGGACATAAAGCTCAAAAAACCAGAGTGGGAGAAGTGACTGTGAAAGATTTTTGAAACCTAGAAAGCAGATCAACAGTGAAATGACTTGACTGATTCAAGAAAGTCAAAGGGAAAGCCAAGAACAATTCTTAAAAGTCTTAGGAATTGACAGCCTCCAGCACCTCCGGAAGTGGGGAACAGAAGGAGAGGCTCAAATAAGGAAGACTGTTTGACTGCTGATTGAGAAGCAACTCGATCTCCAAATCCCTGTTCCCTGTGTGCTACTGGGTGACTGCCCCTTCCCCACCATGGTAGCTCTCTATAGATTTATTATTCTCTGAGAAGGATTCCTGGCCTGGGAGGTCTACAGACAGAGAAAGGTAGAGATATCACTACTGAAAATAGGGGCATTAATTGAATGATTCATACTAATGTTGAGATTTAGCTCCTAGCCCTAATTCCTCCAGGAATTCAGCTAGGCTTTTACTCTCAGGAGAGTAAAGGAATTCTCTGAGGAAAATCACCAGCCTAAGAGGAAAGAGTTGAAGGTACAGATTTGGGAGGATAGTTGCCCAAATCATGGCCCAGTGAGATCTTCCTATAATTAGCCTCACCATCAGGAAGCCCTTCTCAAATATACAGATTCCAATCACCTGTTTAAGTTTCTAACTCAAAAACATAAATTAATAATTTAGGATTAAAAGAAGCCTCAGAACATTGCTGTGAATTTTGGGGGGACACAGTTCACTTCACTTCATAGCAATGTTCTGAGGCTTCTTTTAATCTTAAATTATTAATTTATGTTTTTGAGCTATGTCTAAGCCCTAACCTGCAGTGTAACTGTATTTGGAGACAGGGCCTTTAGGAGGTAATTAAGGTTAAATAAGATCATAAAGGTGAGGCACAGGTGTAATAGGAAGAGACACCAAAGAGCTTGCCCCTCTATACAAGTACACACAGAAAGAAATCTAGGAACACACAATGAGAAGGCAGCCATCTGCAAGGCAAGAGAGACCTCTCACTAGAAACTAAACTGGCCAGCACCTTGATCTTGAACTTTCCAGTACTCCAAAACTGCCAGAAATAAATTTCGGTTGTTTAAGCAACCCAGTCTATGACATTTTGTTATGGCAGCCTGAGTTAACTTATACAAATCTCCAACAAAACAAAAAGAAAAATAGCAATAGGAAGGAAATAAACTATGCAGGGGAAAAAAAATATTTCCCAAAACTATCATTAGTTTTCATTTCATTAGAAGTGAAAACATACACCCACACAAAAACTTGTCCATGAATATTCATAGTAGCATCGTTCATAATAGCTCCAAAGTAGAAACCATCCAAATGTCCATCAGAAAGAACAGACAAATAAAATATGTATGTCTGTATCAAGGAATATCATTCAGTAGTAGAAAGGAATTAAGTAGGAATACACTGATATAACCTGGATGAACCTTTAAAACATCGTGCTAAGTTAAAGAAGCCAGTCACAGGGCGCCTGGGTGGCTTAGCGGTTTAAAGCCTCTGCCTTCGGCTCAGGTCATGATCTCAGGGTCNCATCAGGCTCCCTGCTGGGCAAGGAGCCTGCTTCCTCCTCTCTCTCTGCCTGCCTCTCTGCCTACTTGTGATCTCTCTCTCTGTGTGTAAAATAAATAAATAAAATCTTTAAAAAAAAAAAAAAAAAGAAAAAAAAAAGAAGCCAGTCACAAAAGACTACATTTTGCATGACTCCATTTATATGAAATATAGACAACAGGCAAATACACAGACAAATTAGATTAGTGATTGTCAAGACTGGATGGGGGAGACAATGGGAAAATTGAGGAGTGATAGCTAAAGGTTACAGAATTTCTTTTTGGTATAATGAAAATGTTCTGATCAGTGATGATTGCACAACTCTGTGACTATATTAAAACTACTGAACTGTATACTTTAAATGGGTGCATTATATCTCATAACGCTGTTAGTAAAAACATTAACATTTAACAAGTAACAACAACAACAACAACAACAACAACAACAAAACCCCAAAACTTTTGCTCTACAACCAGACCAAATACTTATGTAAGAGTCGAAAGAAAAGAATTAAGTTGCTGGGGGTGCCTGGGTGCCTCATCTGTTAAGCCTCTGCCTTCGCCTCAGGTCATGATCCCAGGGTCCTGGGATCAAGCCCCATGTTGGGCTCCTTTCTTAATGGGGAAACTGCTTCTCCTTCTCCCTCTCCCTCCCCCTGCTTGTGTTCCCTCTCTTGTATCTGTCAAATAAAAACATAAATAAAATATTGAAAAAAAAAAGAAGTTGACCTATATTTGTCTGACATGGAAAGATCTCAAAGACTTATTGTTTAGTGCAAAGAGCAAGTCAAAAAGCCATATATATGATGTTGTAACATTTAGGTTAATAAAACTCTACACACACAAGTGCGGGTGCATGTGTGCACACGTGCACACACAGACACACACAAATGCACAGAGAACATTTTGGAAAAGATAACTGGAAACAAATGATAAATAGTGAAGTAGGAAAAATTTCCTACATATTTATAAAAATTTAGAAATAGTATAGAATAAAAATAAAGGTAGAATGGAACTCCAGGAAAAACAAAAAGTAGTAAGAAAGCAAATTTAACCATAATGATCACTGCTTTGGCAATAATCTATATTTACACAGTCACAAACAAAAACAATAGTAAAAAAATCCAATTAGAAATTAGGCAAAAGATACAAAGAGATATTCTGTTGAAGAGGATATATGAATGGCAAATAAGCATGTGAAAAAATTTAAGATGTTCAACCTTGGTATCCATTGGGGAAATACAAGTTCAGACGATTATGAGATGTCACAGCGTACCTATTAATATAACTACAATAGGGGCATCTGGGTGGCTCAGTCCAACTCTTGATTCTGGCTTAGGTCATGATCTCAGGGTTATCAGATCAAGCCCCACATTGGGCTCTGTGCTGGGTGTGGAGCCTGCTTGAGATTCTCTCTCCCTCTACCTCAGCCCCTCCTTCCTTTCTCCTCTCTCCCTCTCTAAAAACAAAGAAAAAAACCACACAAAAAAACCAAAAAACAAAAAAAATCAACTAAAACAAAAAATACTGACAATACCAGATGTTGCCAAGAATGTGCAAAAACTCTTCTCTTATTCATTGGTGATGAGAATGTAAAGTGGTACAGTCACTCTGGAAAATAGTTTGGTAGTTTCTAAAAAACTAAATGTAAGCTCACATACTACCCAGCAACTACACCCCCAGGCATCTGTCCCTGAGAAATGAAAATTAACATCCATACAAACAGCTGTACCCAAAAGTTCATATCTTTATTCATAATAGCCCCAAACTGAAAACAGTCAAAATATCCTATAATAGCTGAATCATATAATAGCTGAATAGTTAAACAAACTGTTATACATACATACCACAGAATACTAATCAGCAATAAAAGGAATGAACTATTGCTATAGGCAACAATTTGGATGTGTCTCAAGGACATTATTCTGAGTGAAAAAAGCCAATCTCAAAAGGTCACATGTCATGTGATTCCATTTATGTAACATTTCCAAATGACAAAATTACAGAAATGGAGAACACATCAGTGGTTGCCAGGGGTTAGGATGGCAAGGTAGAGGAAAGTGGAAATGACTAGGAAGGGATAGTATGAGGGAGCTGTTTGTGATTAGGGAATAGTTCTATATTTTGATTCTAAATCTAGACATGTGAAATCCTGATTATATTAAATCCACACATGTGAAAAAATAGCCTAGAATTATACACGCATTGTACAAATGTCAAAAAATACAAATTTATGGCTTTGATATTGTATTATACTTACATAAAATATAATCAATGGGGAAAACCAGGTGAAGGTACATGGGACTGTACTATTTTTGCAACTTCCTGTGAATCTATAGTTATTTCAAAGTAAAATGTTTTTTTTTTTAAAGGACATCAGCGTCCAAAACAGAGGTCTTAAGAATTAAGAACACAATGGCAGAAATTAAATAGGATTAGAAGATAAAGTTAAATATACAAATCTCCCAAAGAGAGCAAAAAGTCAAAGATGTGGAAAACAGAAAATAAAATTCAAGAAAACTAGAGAACCAGTCTTACAGAAGCAACATGAAAAGAATGAATTTAGGAAAGAGAGAATGGAGAAAATAGGAGGGAGAAGTCAACAAAAAATAATTCAAAATTTCACAGAATAGAAAGACATGAATTTCTGGTGCCTACCAAAATGAGTGAAAAGAGACCCATAGCAAGGAGTATCTTTGTGAAACACAACACTGGTAACATAGAGAAGATTCTACAAGCTTCTAAAAAGGAAAAATCAAGTCAAGTACAAAGGAACAGCATGGCTCTGGACTTTTCCAGAGCAACACTGGACGCTAAAAAACTATAATGTAATGTTTCAAAATGCTGATGGTTTTCAACCAAAAATTCTATACTCCACCAAACTTGCAAGCAAATAAACGTGAAGGCAGAATAACATCATTTTCAGATATGTCTAACATTTTAGATATAGTTATTTCTCATGCACTTTTCCCCCCCAAGAAATTACTGGAAAATGTGCTCCACTAAAACAAGGAAGTTGGACATCTTCCTCTAGGACAGAAATGCATGACCACACAGAGCATCCCAGCTCCTATCTCCCTACACTCCCTTTTCTCCCACATTCCTGATCTCATCAACGGCATGGGCACTGCTGAGTAGCCCAAGCTGGGAAACTAAGTCATCCATCCCACTCTCGTTTCTCAAAGCTCATCATGAAGTCTTAAGTGATTTAATTACCTAAATATTTCTCATTTCTGTCCCATGTTCCATGATCTTCCTTTAGGTCTATATGATACATACCACCTAACCAATCTACCCATCTCCAGTCCTGGCCTCCTCAAATCCTTTCTCCACAACGTGGCTACAGCCCTCTGCCTAAAATGCAAATCTGACCACATCACTCAGTTACTTAAAACTCCTCAAAAGCTTCTCAAATTCAGACCAGCAGGCAAGATGAATATGGGGGAAACTGCCACTCTCCACACCTACCTCCCCCGCCTTCGTGGTAGAGATTATATTTGATTATGGGATTCCCCTGCAGACACAACTTTCTCGACATAGCTCACAGACATCCACCATGAAATGAAATAATCTGCAACTCCTGTTCAGTATAAAGACCAAGTACTTCAGCAAGGCACAGAAGGCCCTTCCAGACTTGACTCCAGCTTCTCTACAGGGACCTCACTGTCCACTCCCACGTTTCGCACCTCATCTTTTTTGCTCTTGCTGCTCTACCTGAGATCCTTCCTCACTTGGCTAATCACCTTGCCATTTCCGGCCAGGTCCAGGACCCTCAGTTCCTCGAGTCCAGTCTTTCCTCTGTGCTCTCTCAACTTGTTCCCCAGCGACATTGTGTTCAAATTGTTTCCAAGTCTCCCTCGCTAGACTGAACTTATTAGATGACAAACGCCTTGTCTTACTCTGTGTCTAGCACCTACTGCCATGTAAGAGTCCAATCAACATTTATTGAAATTAAATGACCACGAATGCGGCAGGGCCCTACAGGCGAGACAGACAGGAGTAAAAGGTCCTAACGGGAAGAGGGTAAGCTAGGGTCTTATTCTGCGTCCTTTCCAAATGGCTTTATCTGCTTATTCCTACTCTTCCTGTATCCCCCTAATCAGAAATGGTGGCTCCCCTTGATTTTGCTCCTTTAGTGTTCGGGGTGTTCATTCGCATGTTCTTTATGTGGTGCAACGGCCACGCCTAGAGTGTAAGCCCTTTGAGGGAAGGGGCTGTCTTCGTGCGCTCGGCGGCGCGGGGCGACAACCGCCCGCGCACAGTGAGCATGCGCGGGAGAGCGGCCTCTCCCCACCGGCTCCCGGTCTCGGCTCGCAGTCCCCCAGGCCCGCCCCGCCTCCCTGCGCTCTCCAGACCCCTCCTCACGCCGGCCGCTTCCCGCCTTCCGGCCGGCGGAAGTCGCTAGCTGCTCTTCCCTGCCCACGTGGAGCCTTTTCCGGTGCGCCCGCCCCCTCCGGCTCTCCGGTCCGGACCTGGCCCTCACCTCAGGATTCCCCATGTGCCTCCGGACAGACATATCTGCTGCAAGCGACCACGCTGGGATTCTAGCCTCACCGGTAGCCTCTAACCCTAGCTTCCCACCACCCTCACCACAACCTCTCGCGGCCGCCTCCTTACAACCTCTATTCCGATTGGCCGCCTTCCTCCGGCTAGCCAATGGAGGCCCTGTTTACTCTCTCTTTGCGGGGTCAAGGGAGAGCGAGACGCCGCTCAATGGTTGCCACGGGCAACGGGGGGACGCCAGCTGCGGAAGCCTTTTGTGCACTCGGCGGGGCCCCGCCAGCGGCTGCCTGAGCGCGGGAAGAGGGGCGCGGGGGAGGGGTAGGCTAGCGCCTGCGCGGGAGCTGACGCGCAGAGCCCGGGGAGAGGGAAGGGCGGGAGAGCAGAAGGCGTGGGAGGGGGACTTCAAGGGGGAAACAAGTATTTCTAGCTGATGTGCAGCCACACATGTGACACGGGGCACCCTCCCCTCCTGAGGCCATCTTAAGCAAACATCTGGGCTACTTCCACAATAGGGAAAAGATCTGAGACAGGGTGGTTCAGCAAGAATGGGAATCTGTAGTTTATTATTTTCGGGTTAAGTTAATATGCAAATTACGCAAAATATCATGGGTAAATACAGTCATTATTGTAGCTGTAAAAGCTTTTTAGCTAGCTAGAGAACGGCAGCCTTAATTGCAAAGCGCACACACCATTCTGTGATTCATCATTCATTTAACAAATATTTAATAAGCACCTTATGAGAAAAGCTGCAGTAGGTTTTGTGGAGGATGGGAGGATGACTAAGAACCAGTCCCGTTGTCATGGAAACCATTGTGACTCCTGCCATCAGCTGCCACCTGTTCTTATTCCAGATCTGAAAATTAAGTCCTAGCACCTTTACAAGACAATCGCACACACAGTTTGACTTTGGCTCCAAAATGTCCCACTAAATCCATCAAAATTATTCTTTACTTTGACATGCGAGAACAACACAATAACCCTTTGTCCTTTGCTCTAAGTTGTTTTTCCAGGAATGGAGAAAGGTTACTCTCAACTGTTCATATTCACTGGTTCTCTGCTTGTGAATAATAGCAGGCAGCTGAGCTACTTCAGGGTCTGTGCCCGTGACCAATTCAACAACGTGACCTCACACGCCCTTGTCCTCTTAGACACCAGCATCCTACCCAGAGGGCCACACCTTAAATGGTGTTGCTTGACCTCCAGGAGTCTAAACAGGCTACAGCTGCCTCTTACACATTCATGCCTACTGAGTTCGTCTGAACTTCCCTAGTGTCCTCCAGTCCTTCAATCCCTCTAAAATTCCCAGTTTTTCACCCCTCCACTAGGACGAGGAGGAATTTAGGGGCTGCAGAAAACGGGAAGGGGGGCAGTGGGGAGGACATCTTACCATGGAGAGGCCTCTGGACACATTGCTACGTAGAATGCTTACTGGTGAGGTGTGGAGGTGGGGTGATGATAGAGATTGTAAATAGAAGAAAGGAAATAAGTAGACTAAATAGAAGAAAGGAAAGAGGAGAGAGTGAGAATAAGAGACTAAACTAAAAGGTGGTAAAAAAGAGAGAAAAAGAGTCTTCAAGACATTTGTAGGTTAAAGGAACAGTTACATACATGCAAAGAAGTAAAGAGTGCAAAGAATTGGAAGGCATCAAGGGTGGCTATAATTTTTCCAATGTAGGGGACCAAGTAGGTGAGTGATAATGCATGAATCAAGTTAAAGAACAATGGAAGTCAGTAAATCAAAAGATCAGAAAGAAAGTACAACACCCAAAAGCCTATTGGAATAGGAAGCTCAGCTTCCATTCTTCAATGTTTGGGCTCACTTCTCTGTATGTTCGTCTCCCTTTTTTCCCCAGAGGGTATGGGAATATCAGGTTGATTTGTCTCAGTACTCGTTTTGGTTGTCAAATTTGGGCTGCATTTAAATCATGCAGAGAAATTATAGAAAAGTGGGTTCTTGAGTCCAGTAATCAGAGATGCCGATTCTGTTTGTCTATGGTGAGGGTTGAGGATTTTAAATACATGTCCTCCCACTCCTACTCCTTGATTCTGATGCACGGAGTCCAAGGGCCATACCTTGAGAGCCTCTGCTGTAGAAAAACCTCTCATTTTGCCTCAGTGGAATCCTCAGAAAGCTTAAATCTATAAATCAAAAGACTTTCAACATGATGAATTTTCCTTCAAGATTCCTTTTGGATATATAGCAAAACTGCCTCATAATTAAAGCAAGGTACTTACTGCTAATATGAAAAATAGATAAATGTCATAAAAAGATAATTCATAGAAGAAAAGCATTTAATAAACATATGAAGAAATCTCCAACCCATAATGAAAGAAATATAAAACCATGCAGCTAGATCTCATTTTTCAACTAACAAATGGACCAACGTTTGTGTTTTTCTCTCTTTTTTAAATGATAATGCTCAGTATTGGCTAATGCATGAAACAGGCATGCTCATACATTGTTAGTGTGACTATAAAGAAGTGTAACCATTTTGAAAGTAATTTGAGAGTGGGTGTCAAGAAGCCCTCAAATCATAATATTCTAAGAATTTCTTCTAAGGAAACAATCAGAGAGATATGCAAAGATTACACCCACAGATATTTACTGGAATCTTTTTAAAATGATGAAAAGTTGATGAACTTAATTGATCATCACTTAAGAAATGATTAAAATAAGTGAGGGCATATCCATAAAAAGTAATATTTTGGAACAATTAGAAAGTTAGTTTCAAAGAATAATTAAGACAATGGAGAACTGTTCCTGATATAGTAAAAGGGAAGTGCTGGAAACACTTTTTTACTAATGTAATACTGATTTGTGTGTAGAAACGTACAGGTATCCACAGAAAACACTGAAAAAAATTTAAATGTAAGCCATCTCTGGATGATGGAATGTGGATTTTTAAAATTCTTTATACTTTTGTGTATTTTGCAGATTTCCTTCAGTGACTATGAATTAATTTTGTTCTTTAGTAAAAACCTTCTCCTTCTAAGACACAAAAAAGCCTGATTCTGATTTCAGCCTGAAAACGGTCTCTGGCCTTTGTCTGGGCCATTTCAGACCTGAGCTGAATTCCGCATAATTCTGCTCTGTGAAGTGCTCCAGCTCTCCCGTTCTTGGCAGTAAAAGACCCTCCAGGCACTTGAGTGAGATCCTTGCAATCAGAGTCGTGATTGCTAAGAGGTTCAAGCTTTGTTTGTAAGAGAAGAAGTTCTGATTCTTTTCTTTAAAAGTTCCTGCTTCCACTGATTAATCTTATTTTTCATGAAGTTAGAAGTGCTCTTGTGAACTTCCATTTGTTTGATGTCTTCTTTTTTAACCCTGTAGGCGTTCCAAAAAGCTTTTAGTCTCCGCAGAGTTGGTGGGAGCCCCAGATAGGTTAAGTGTGGCTGGCTTAAGAGTAGTTTATGTTTTAGGTGCTGCTGTGCTTGGTCCATCCCTTCCCCCTCAGCCTCCCTTCCTGGGAAACGACGTGGGCATGTACGTGCTGCAGTCTGATTCTCTCCTGAGCCTAAAACTCTCTGGACCCATCTTTAGCCTGAATCTGGCCTCATGCCCTCCAGCTGCCTCTCCATCCCCCTCACCTTCAGCGCTCAGCTTTCTTTGCTGATCGGAGCCCGGCACCTTCCCTTCAGATCTGTCTCATGACATTGCTTCTCAGAGATGGGCCTTAGCTCCCTTCCTTGGCTTCCTTTACTCTTGTTCCCTAAATAAAGGACTTCTAGGTGCTTAAGGAAGCAATCCTCCCCAATCCAGTCCGGTTCTGGGGTTCTTTCCCTTTCCCCAAGAATGGAACTGTTCTTACTGAAGCAAACCCACAGATCCACAGACCCCACCCTGGGAGAAAGTCCCTGAAGTCCTGGGAATAATTTAGTGTCGTTCTGCCTGGTGGTAGAATGTGCCCAACAGAGTAGCACACCAGCCTCTGAGTGGAGGGCTGACCCTAGCCTGTGTCCAGCTTAGGCCAGAGTTGAAGTGCTTGGCCTGGGCCCAGAGGCGTCAGCCATCCCTACAGCCCCTCCCAGGAAAGTAATACCCACCTCCCTGATTTCTCTGGGATCACCACTGGGCACAGTGCTTTCTGGTGAAACAAAATTTGGCATCCTGGTTTTGCTTACATAATGGGGTTGACAGTCCCACATGTGGAGTTCTGTAGCCACCTGGGAGAGCCACCTAGGATGCCAAGCTGTCGTAGGAAGGATGTATGATGACTCCTCCCAGCAAATCTAAGACTTCCTTCACCCCCTATGAGTTGTCATATGCCATGTTCTGCTTCTGTCTTGGGATGTATATAGAGCCACAGCTCTAGTTCCAGGAGGACTCTGAGGAGCCAACCTGGATCTCAGAATGGTCTGCCCCCGGGGGGATGGAGGAGGAGTCAGTGGTGAGATACCTTTGTCACTCGGCACAGCGGACACCTGGAGACCTCACGCCCCATGAAAAGTTCAGTAAATGTGGTTCAAGTGTGTCAGATAATCACATTTTTCAGAATAATATAGAAACCTAAGTTTTCACATAAAATCCATAGGTTTCATGTGAAAACCAACATACAACCCCTGTCCCAGACTCAACAGATGCCATTCCTATCCTTCGTGATTTTTAAATAATCAAGATCATACCCATGGTAAAAGACAAACAAACATTAGTGGGAGTTCTGCTTTTATTTAGGATGTAGAAACCTGTAGGGCCATCGTTTCTTTCCTATCCATAAGAATGAATAATCTACAAAATCCATACATTTTCTTGAATGTATGAACTGAGGTCACAAGGCAGCCACATAACTAAATTCCAAAAAGGGGCAAGCCCTACTGAGGAGAAAAGGGACACACGAACTGTTTCTCACTTGGCAGAGCACCAGAGAAAAGGTGAGTGCCATAGATTTGAAAATGAAGAAATCAAGCTAAAATTTTCACTGTTTCCTAAAGGCTGAATTTGGGCTAGTGGATCAGTTCAGAACAACTGAGAGCCTGTGATGGTTAATTATATGTGTCAACTTGGCTAGGCACAATACCCAGATATTTGGTCAAGCACTCTTCTAGATGTTTCTATGGGTACTTTTTAGATGAGATTCACATTTTTTAAAAAAGATTTTATTTATTTAGAGCATATGTGTGCTTGTGAGCTGGGGGGTTGGGGCTGAGGGAGAGAGAGAATCTCAAGCAGACTCTGCGTTGAGCAGTGTGAGACTCAGTCTGATGACCCCCCTGAGATTGTGATCTCAGCCAAAATCGAGAGTCAGCTGGTTAAGCGACTGAGCCAACCCAGGAGTCCAATAGATGAGATTAACATTTAAATAAGTAGACTTGAATAAAGCAGATTACCCTTTATCCTATGGTGGGTCTTATCAATCAGTTGAAGACTTGAAGAGAAAAAGACTGAAATTCTCTGAGGAAGAGGGAATTCTGCCAGCAGATTGCCCTTAGACTGCCGCTGCAATCTTCCCTGAGTCTCCAGCCTGCTGGCCTACTCTGCAGATTTTGGACTTGCCAGCTTCCATTATTGCATGAACCAATTCCTCAAAATAAATCTCTTTTCCTCTCTCCCAGATAGGTAGGTAGATAGATACACTTATATCTATATCTCTATATATTTATGTTGGTTCAGAGTGACAGACACAAGGGAAGTTTATGTTCACTTGCAAGGTCTTCTCCATGGTGTCATTGGGTGCTCAAAAGAAAGAAGTGGGGAGACAGGAGACCAGAGAGAGCCCCTCCCCTTGGTGGTGTAGGTTTACAGGAGGTGACTGCCTGCTGCAGGGGACAGGCACAAATGGCCCATATCTTGGGACCTTTCTTTTATTAAAGCCAAAAAGTTTTAAGCCCCTGGGGGAGGGAAAGAACACCCTCTTATCCCCAGGGGAGGGGTAGGAGCGAATCTGTCTGCATCTGGGGGAGGGCAGGAATCTTCTCACTCTTCTCACTCTCAGAAACCCAGAAGATACCTATTACTTCACGGGGGAAGGGTAGAAACAAAAGCTGTATGCTCTGTGGTTAGGGTGGGGCAGAGTGGGGAGGGAGAGAGTGATTATGAAAACCTCTTGGGTCTAAGAAGCTGCACTAATATGAAACAGAGGTAGACTACCACTGGGAGAGAAACAGATAACTCTCTCCTGCCCAACGCCCACCAAAGACATAAGACAGAGTCTGGTTACCTTGGGGGAGGTGAGGGGAATAACACTGAAAAGGTCCTATTCTCCAGGCCCAGAAGCACAGGACTTGCCTGAGACTGAGGCTGTTCCAGGAAAATCAAGGACCACAACCTGCCTTTCAACACAGCCTAGCAACAAGCAGCAAGCAGTCTGTTGCTGAGGAGAAGGCAAGACTGGAGAGAAACCCCACAGAGTGGTACAAATATGCAGGTACTGCTAAAAGCCAATGGTAGAGTATTTTTTTTGAGATTTTATTTATTTATTTGAGAGAGAGAATATGAGAGGGGGGAGGGTCAGAGGGAGAAGTGGATGCCCCGCTGAGCAGGGAGCCTGATATGGGACTCCATCCTGGGACTCCAGGATCATGACCTGAGCCGAAGGCAGTTGCTTAACCAACTGAGCCACCCAGGCACCCCCAATGGTAGAGTATTGAGAAAAACCCTCCAACAACCCACACGAAGCACAAGGTGCACCATGGGTAAGGATAGCAACAACTAAACTCAAACCAGCTCCACTACTGACTGGATTAATTCACCCCCTTAACCCCTAACCCCCCTACCCCACTGGCCAGTAATAGCCTGACAGAGGAGGCAAGCCCACTTCCAGGAATAAACACTATTTACTTCAGTCTCTACTGGCTTCACATATAATGTTCCACATTCAATGACAAGTTATGACAATATAAAAAGAAAAGAAAAATGGGGAGGGAACTTATTATCAAGTAAAAACAATCAGCAGAACCAGATCTCAACAATAAGGATCTGTCAAACAGGAACTTCTAAATAACTATGACTAATATATGAAAGGTCTAGTGGAAAAAGTAGAAAACATGTATGAACATATGGGGAATTGGGGCACAAAAATGGAAACTAAAAAGGAAATATGAGAGATAAAAAATATAATATCAAAAATGAAAAAGTCTTGTAGTATATTTACCAGCAGACTAGATAGTGCTGACAAAGGCATAAACTTAAAGATAGTACATTAGAAATCATCTAAAATGAAACACAAAGAAAAAGGGGGAAGGAGGGTACAGAAGATAGAGTTTTAAAACTGTGGGACAATATCAAGATGATAGACAATAGGGCAAAAGAAATATTTTAAAATAAAATGGCCAATAATTTTTTTTAATTAATGAAGGACAGCACTACAGCTCGAAGAAGCTCAGAGAATCTCAAGCAACGTAAATACACCAAGCCAAAATCAATATAAAATCCACTTATAGACACATCATAGTCAATCTGGTGAAAACCAAAGATTTTTCTTCTTTCGAGAGAAAATCTCAAAGACAGCCAGAGAAAAACATTACATACAGAAGAAGAAAGTTAAGTTTACAGCAAGCATCTTGTCAATAGGAGACAAGGAGGGAGCTTCTTGACAATAAAGAGACATCAAGTGCAGAAAGGGAAATAGAAATCTTTTTTCTGGAATTCTATGCTCAGTATAAATATCTTTTAAAATGAAGATGATATAGACTTTTTTCACACAAACAAAAATTGAAGGAATTCATTGCCAATAAACCTGTATTTCACAAAACGTTGAAGTTCTCTGGCAGAAAGTACAGTACTAGTGAAAATTTGGACACACACAAATGAACAGCAATGGAAATGATAAAATGAGGATAAATATAAGAGATATTTCCCTTTTTGTTTTCTTTAAAAGAAAATTTAAGTACACATAGTAACAATGTATTATGGGATTTATACATGTAGAATTAAAATATATGACAATAAGAGTGCAGAACTTTTCCTTGGGAAAGGAAATTGAGGTGTGCTGTTGTAAGGTTCTTAAACTATTCATGAAATGTTCATTATTTCAAGGTAGACTGTAATAAGTTTAAGGTATATATTGTAAACTCTGGAGCAACCACTTAAAAAAGAATTGTAGCTAAATAACCAACGGTGGAGATAAAATAGATCATAAAAATACTCAGTTATTCCAAAGACAGCAGAAAAAAGAAGAATAAAGATGAAATGGGACAAATAGGAAATGCATAGCAAGATGTTAGCTTTAAATCCAACCATATCAATAGTTAAAATAAATATAAATGGTCTAAATGGGGAGGGGGGGATTCAACAAACTATGACCCTCAGCTCAAATCTAGCCTGGTGCTTGTTTTTGTAAAATAAATTTTATGGAATCACAGTCTCATTCACTAATCTAGGTATTGTTCTAGCTTCTTTCTTAGTACAATGGCAAAGTCAATCAGCTGCAACAGAGACTGGATGACTTACAAAGCCTAAAATATTTACTGAACTGGTCCCTTACAGAAAAACGTTTGCCAAGTTAAAAGGCAAAGATTGTTAGATTAGATAAAGAAAACCAACTATTTGTTATCTACAAAAAATATACTTTAAATATAAAAACAACCACTGGTTAAAGTAAATGGATAGAAAAAATATACCATACAAACACTAATCATTTTTTAAAAGATTTTATTTATTTATTTGACAGAGAGAGAGAGAGAGATCACAAGTAGGCAGAGAGGCAGGCAGAGAGAGAGGAGGAAGCAGGCTCCCTGCCAAGCAGAGAGCCCGATGCAGGACTTGATCCAAGGACCTGAGATCATGACCTAGCCGAAGGCAGAGGCTTTAACCCACTGAGCCACCCGGGCACCCTGCAAACACTAATCAAAACAAAGCTGGACTAGGGAAAGGAAAGTTTGTTCAACAAATGATGCTATGAAAACTTGGTATCTATATACAAAAGAATGAAGTTGAACCTTACACCATATACAAAGATGAACTCAAAATGAATCAAAGACCTAAATGGAAGAGCCAAAACTATAAAACTCTGTAAAACTCTTAGAAGAAAACACGGGGGGGATATCTTCATGACACTGGAGTTGGCATTGACTTCTTAAATATGCCACCAGAAGCTCAGACAACAAAATAAAAAAATAGTAACTTGGGCTTCAAAATTAAAAATGTGCTTTGAGGATCATCGTCAAGAGAGCGAAAAGGTAATCTACAGAATGGGAGGAAATGTTTGCAAATCATATATCTGATAAGGAAGTAATAGCCAGAATATATAAAGAACTCCCACAACTCAACAACAACAAAACAACTCAATTTAAAAAGGGGCAAAGACTTGAATAGACATTTCTCCAAAGAAGGTCTGCAAGTGGCCAATATACATCATTAGTCATTAGAGAAATGCAAATCAAAACAAGGAGTTACCACTTCATACCCAGTAGAATGGCAATTAAGAAAGAGAGAGAGAGAAAGGAAGGATGAAAGAAAGAAGAAAAGAGAGAGAAAGGAAAAGAAAGAAAAGAAAGAGAGAGAAAGAAAGAAAAAGAAAAAGAGAAAGAAGAAAAGAAAGAAGAGGACAGGAGAGGAAAGGAAAAAGAAAAGAGAAAAGGGAGGGAGGAAGGGAGACATCTTGGTGAGGACATGGAGAAATTGGAAGTCTTGTGCTGGTGGGAGTGTAAACTGGTGCAGTTGCTGTGGGAAAACAGTGTGATGGTTCTTCAAAAATATAAACATAGAGTTACATATGACTCATCAATTCCATTCCAAGATATATACCCGAAGGATTGAAAACAGGCACTCAGACAGATTATCTGTGTACCAGTGTTCATACCAGCATTATTCACACTGGCCAAAAGGTGGAAACAACCCAAGTGTCTATTAACTAATGAGTAGATAAACAAAATATGCTATATACATACTTAAAAATGTTTAAAATTATATACTTCCTGTTATGTATATTTTATTACAGTAAAAACAAAGCAAAAGCTGGACTGGCTACATTGATTTTAGACAAAGTAGACTTTAAAGCCCTTCAGTGAGTCTCCCCAGTTTTATGGTCAAAGTATGTATTCTTTAGATGACCTGCAAGACCTTAGAAATTCTGTCCTCTGGTTACCATTTCATCCCAGTCTCTTACCATAGTAAGTGCTTTGGCCGTTCTGAAGTACAGAATAGCTCCAAATATGCCTTGTTGTCTCTTGCCTCTGAGTCTTTGTGTCTTTGGAAAGTCTTTCTCACTCTTCACTCTTCCTTTGGGATCAAGATAGAAACCATCCCTTTCTTTTCTTTTTAAAAAGATTTTATTTATTTATTTGAGAGAGAGAGAGAGAGAGTGAGAGGGGAGAGGTCAGAGGGAGAAGCAGACTCCCTGCTGAGTAGGGAGCCTGACGCAGGGCTCGATCTTGGAACTCCAGGATCATGACTTGAGCCGAAGGCAGTTGCTTAACCAACTGAGCCACCCAGGCACTCTGAAGCCATCCTTTTCTGAGAGCCTTCTCTTAACCCCTACCCCCATCCCAGACTTCAGGACGTGCTCTTTCCAAATGGCGCCCTGTATCTATCACACCGTGCTATGATGGGTGATTTTCTTGCCTGCCTCCTTTACCAGCTTGTCGGCTCCTTGAAGGCAGGGATACCATATCCTATTTTTTAAATTCCTAGTGCCTGCTATGGTGCCTAGCATATGGTAGGCACACAGTAAGTGTTTGTTAAATGAATCAAATTCTTGCACAGTGCTCATGGGGAGCACATGGGAGACCAAAACACGGACCGTCTCCTCCTTTAACACACGGGTCATTTTTTCCTTTTTTTCTGCTGTCTAGTGCATCAATATGTAGGGAAAAATTGTGAAGCGCCCCCCAAACTGATAATAACTATTATTCTGTGATCGTTAAACTAGTGAAATCCACACAATGGATGTGAATACGTGTCTGCAAATGTCATCCTAAGAAACAGGATGTAGCTGTGCCTGGAAACTTAATCAAGGCATGACGGAATGTGGAGGAAAGCTGTAACATAATCAATGGGCTTAACAGCTGAAGAAAGAATATGTGAGCAGAAGGGGGGTGGTCTGTAGGGAGTGCTGAAAAGCAGAGCCAAGGAACAAACATTTGTCATTATGTCTCCAGCCCTGTCAAGAGAAAGAGTTGTTTTTTGACCGTTAGACACAAATATGCAACCCACCCTCTATCCCTATGGATGCCACAGAGCTCATCCAATTCCCCCCGCTTTGTTCTGATTTCATGCTCACAAACAACCTCTGGATTATAATTTGGCTTTCCATGTAGAGTTTCCAACAGGAGAGAATACGCTGACCAGTCAACATGAACATCTGGTCCATTTGGCAAGGACTGTCCTCTTTGTATATGAATGCATTGGTGTTCTGGTTTATACATCAGTCAGTTCATATACCCTGGGGGCTACAGAGGTGCTCATTCTCCCAGCTCTCACTGAGGCTGCCAGTGAGGTCCTGTTCCCCTTTGTTTGCACCTTCACTCAGCATAGGTTGAGGACAAAGTATCTCAAATCCACCGCAGCTCTTCCAGATTTGAGCCCATTTTGCTTCAGACTTATGTCTTCCTCATAGGGGAAAAAAAAAAGGCTTCGGACCCACAGTCTGTGCTGATGTGCAGGATCTTTCCTCAGGATTATCTCTCTTCTTCAGAAATCCAGCCTCTGCTGAGGATACAGTTCTTATCTCCCCATACCACAGTTCCTAGCCTGTGTGCTTATTTACCTTAGTAATCATTTCCAAAGGCCGAGGATTAGGAGGAATTCTTTCAGAGAACATGGTTAGAGTTGAGCTGAATCTGGCAAGGGCTTGACCTGACAAGGACTCAGGTACAATGAGAATGGAAGAGGAAAAAGGAGACCAGCCTCTACCTGGTTTGGTTGGTCATGTTGAAATGCATGCCTGGACAATTTCTGGAAACCCTAAGACCTCCGCTCATGATATTGGTAGTTCTGTGGGTGTTCTGTGGGGGACTTGGTCTCAATGGGCTGATTAGACTTTTAGGAAAAGTTAGGGGCTAAATGAATGGAACCTGTAGGAAGTGCCAAATGGATCAAGGCTAGCCTGGAGAGAGGCCTTGAACACATGTTCAGGCTGAAAGAAAGATCCACAGAAAGTAAAAGGAAGGAAGATGGGATTGGTGAACCATACTTTAAGAAAAAAAAGAAACCCTGGAATTTTATAATTCGATGGAAGGAATTAAACATTTATCCTTCCTTTCTAGTAGGAACTGTATTTCAGGGTACCGGTTAACCCTAGCCGATGAGGAAAAGCCCCACCAGAAGGGTGCCTGCAGATAAATATAGAAGGAATTATACAACAAGGAAAACAATATTGTGGAAACTCTAATGAAAATATGGATTCGGGCAAGGAGCTTCAATTGGTGTTTAAAAAAATGTTTGGTGAATGGTTATTTGGGGAACTGAGACATGTGTAGTACAGAAGCAATATATCACAGAAAGCTTTCCAGTGGCAAGGTGGAAAAAAAAACGACAAGAATATGCAATGAAGGAGTCAGGCTGTCATCACTCTCATATCCTGGGATCAGACTTAGTGTTACTAATAGACACTCAACCAGATATTATGTGTCCTCTGAAGTGACTCAATATGGAGTATACAATATAACCTATGATCTGTTCTAGACAAATACAATTAACTGGAATATATCATTTAGATAGAACTTTTATTTTATATGAAAAGCAGGAGAGGGAGGAACAAGCGGAACAATATTATAAGGAAGCAGTCAGACAAACCCGGAGGGTAGCATATTCTGCAAGACAACTGACCGAGCCTCTTCAACAGCCAGTGTCCTGGAAAAGGGACTGTGCCATGTTCAAAGGGACTTAAGGGACATCACAACAAGATGTGATGTATGGTCTTGGGCTCAATGCTGATTTGGGCAAACTGGCTGTAAAGAACATTTTTTAAGCAAATGGAGACATTTTAATATGGGTTGAACATTAGATGAAATGAAACTTTCAGAAATGCTAAGGTGACCGAAAAGAAGGTTTCAAAGGGATAGTTAATGATATGTTGTTTTGGCTAAAATATTACATACTACATATAAGCATAGAGAAAGATCCACAAAGATGGTAATAATGTTGATATTGAGATATAATCCTTTTTCTGAGATTTTTCTATTGAGGCATAATTCACATACCATAAAATGCATCCTTTTAGAGTATACAGTTCAGAGGATTTTGCTATATTCACAGGGTTGTGCCATTATCATCATTGTATAGTTCCAAAACAGCTCTGTCACCCCCCAAAAAGCCCCATACCTATTAGTAATCAGCCCCTTAACCCCCTTTCCCCACCTCTGGCAAGCAACAATCTATTTTCTGTCTCTACGGATTTGCTTATTATGAATATTGCATATACATGGAATCATACAGTATATGGTCTTTTTGTGTCTGGCTTCACTCACTTAGCATAATGTTTTCAAAGTTCATTCACAGTGTAGCATATATTAGTAGTACTTCATTCCTTTTTATGGCTGCGTAATATTACATTATATGGATATACCCCATTTTATTTATCTGTTCGTCAGTGGATGGACATTTGGGTTGTATTAACATTTTGGCTATTAGGAATAATGCTGCTATGAACATTTGTAACAAGTTTTTGTGTGAACATATGCTTTCAATTCTTTTGAATATATACCTGGGAATAGAATTGTTGGTCACACAGCTTACATTTGGAGGAAATGCCAAACTGTTTCTCGAAGGGCTGCACCATTTTACATTCCCACCAGCACTGTGTGAGGGTTCTAATTTCTCCACATCCTCTACAACATGAGTTATTGTCCATCTTTTCTATCTCATTATGGTTTTGCCATTCATTTCCCTGATAGCTAACAATGTTGAGCATCTTTTCATGGGCTTATTTGCAATTTGTGTATCTTTGTATAAGTGTCTATTTAAGTTCGTTGCCAATTTAGAAATTATGTTGTCTCTTTATTGTTGAGCTGATTCTGAATACTAGACTCTTATCATACATATGATATGATTTGAAAGTATTTTCTCACATTCTGTGGATTGCTTTTTCACTTTCTTAATGGGTGTGCTTTGAAACACAAAAGTTTGAAAAAGTCCAACTTAATTATTTTTTCTTTTGTTGCTTATGTCTTGGTGTCATATTTTTAAAACCGTGTCTAATATAAATTCTTGAAGATTTACCCCTATGTTTTCTCCCAAGAGTCTTAGAGTTTTAGCTGTTACGCTTAGGTCTTTGATTCATGTTGATAGTTTTTGTATACGGTGTGAGGTAAGTATCCAACTATCCTCCTTTATATGTGTGCATACAGTTTCCCCAGAAACATTGGTTGAAAGGATGATTTTTTTCCCCCACTGAATCATCCTGGCACCCTTATCAAAACTCAGTTGACCATAAATATATGAGTTTATTTCTGAACTCTCAATTCCACTTTATTCATCTGTATGTCAGTCTTTATGGCAGAACCACACAGAATCTTGAATATTGTAGCTTTTTGGGTAAGTTTTGAAGTGGAAAAATGTGAGTCTTCCAATTTTGTTCTTCTTTTTCAAGATTGTTTGGATCTTCTGGGTGCCTTGCATTTCCGTTTGAATTTTAGGAACACCTTGTCAATTTGTGCAAAAAAGGCATTTGGGATTTTGATAGGGATTGCACTGAGTCTGTAGATCAATTTGAGAAGTATTGCCATCTTAACCCTAATAAATCTTCTAACTCATGAACACAGGATGTCTTTCCTTTTATTTGGGTCTTTAATTTGTTTCAACAGCATTTTTGTGGTTTTCACTATATAAGTCTTGCACTTTTTTGTTAGATTCATTCCTGAATATTTTTTGATACTATTATAAATGGAATTATTTCCTTAGTTTTATTTTTTTGTCAGTATATAAAAATACATTTGATTTTTGAATCTTGTATCCTGTATCCTGTATTCCTGCTGAAGTCATTTATTAGTGCTAATTTTGTGTATGAGTATATTTGTGTGTGTGTGTGTGTGTGTGTGTGTGTGTATTCTTTAGGATTTGCTATTATGAGATCATGTCATATACACATAGAAATAGTTAAAAAAATTTTTTCCTTTCTTATCTGGATGTATTTTCTTTTTCTTAATTCTGGCTAGAACCTTCAGTACAGTGTTGAATAGATGCGTCAAGAGTAGACACATTTGCCTTGTTCCTGATGTTAGGGAGAAAAGTTTTCCATCTTTCACTTATTAAGTGTGATGTCACTTGTGGGTTTCTTGTAGATGGGCTTTATCAGGTTGAGGAAGTTCCCTTCTATTTTATAATTTGTTGAGTGTTTTTTTTAAAAGATTTTATTTATTTATTTGACACAGAGAGAGAAACAGAACAAATAGGGCGAGCAACAGGCAGAAGAAGAGGGAGAAGCAGGCTGCCCACTGAGCAGAGAGCCTGATGTGGGGCTTGATCCCAGGACCCTGGGACCATGACCTGAGCCGGAGGCAGACACTTAACTGACTGAACCACCCAGGTGCCCCTTGTTGGGTGTTTGTTTTTATCATGAAACGTCAAATGTTTGTTCTGAGTCTATTGAGATGATCATGTGGTAGTGTGCTTTATTCTGTTAATATAGTGTGTTACATTGATTTTCGTATGTTGAACCAACCTTACATTCTGTCACAGTGTATATTCCTTCTTATATGTTGCTAGGTTCAGTTGCCTGGTATTTTATTGAAGATTTTTGCATCTGAATTTGTAAGGGATATTGGTTTTTAACTTTTTTCTTGTAATATCTTTTTTTAAAAAGATTTTATTTATTTATTTGAGAGAGAGAGAGAACGCAAGCAGGGGAAGTGGGGAAGAGAGAAGCAGGCTCCCCACCGAGCAGGGAGCCTGATGCGGGGCTCTATCCCAGGATCCTGGGATCATGACCAAAGCCGAAGGCAGACACTTAACGACTGAGCCACCCAGGCACCCCTCTTGTAATATCTTTATCTTGTTTTGGTATCAGAGTAGTAATGGCTTCCTAGAATGAGTTGGGAAATGTGCCTTCCTCTTCTATGTTTTGCAACAGTTTATGAAGGATTAGTGTTAATTTTTCTTTAAACATTTATAGAATTCACTGGTGAAGCCATCTGGTTCTGGGCTTTTCTTTGTGGGAAGTTTTTGGTTACTATTTCAGTTTCTTTACTTATTACAGGTCTTTTCAAAATTTCTGTTTCTTCTTGAGTCAGTATTGAGAGTTTGTGTTTTCCTAGAAATTTGTGCGTTTCATCCAGGTTATCTAATTTATTGACATACAATTGTTCATAGAATTTCCTTATAATCATTTTTATTTCAGTAAGGTTACAATACTAGTCTCATGTCTCATGTTTCATTTTTGATTTTAGTAATTTGAATCTTCCATCTTTATTTTCTTTGTCAGTCTAGTCAACATTTTATTAATGTTGTTGATTTTTTTTTAAGAACCAACTTTTTGGTTTCATTAATATTCTCTGTTGTTTTCTATTCCCTATTTCATTTATTTCAGCTGTAATCTTTATTATTTCTGTCTGTTTGCTTTATGTTTAGATTGCTCTTCTTTGCTACTTTCTTAACATGAGAGGTTAGATCATTGCCATGAAAACTTCTTTTCAAATGTAGCTATTTATGGCTATGTATTTCCATATGAACATTGCTTTTACTGCATCCTGTAAAGTGTGGCATGTTGTGTTTTATTTCCATTCATTTCCAAGTATTTTCTAGTTTCCCTTGTGACATTTCCTTTTACCCGGTGGTTATTTATGAGTGTGTTTTTTAATTTCCAAATATTTGTGACTTCCTCAGATTTCCTTCTGTTAGTGATTTCTAATTTCAGTCCATTTTGGTCAGAGAATATACTTGGTATTGTTTCAGTCCTTTTAATTTATTAGGACTTGTTTTATGATCTAACATATGGTCTGTCCTAGAGGATGTTCCAGGTGCATTTGAGAAAGCTGTGTATTTTCATGTTGTCGGGTAGAGTGTTGTGTAGATGTCTGTTAGATCTAGTTGGTTCGGAGGGTTTCCGTCTTCTATTTCCGTGTTAATCTGTCTAGTTGTTTTACCTATTATTGAAAGTGGGTTTTTGAAGTTGCCAACTTTTGCTGAACTGCTGACGGCATCCCACAGGTCACCGAGATTCTTTTCATTTGTCTTTGGTTTTTTTTTTTGTTTTTTATTTCTATTCTTCAGATTGGATAAGCTAATTGAACTATTTTCAAGTTTACAAATTCTTTGTTCTGCCTGCTCAACTCTGTTTTAGAGCCCCTAGAGTGTTTTCATTTCCATTATGGTATTTTTCAACTACAGAATTTTTATTTGATTCCTTTTTTAAAAATATAGTGTCTACCTCTTTATCGATATTTTCTATTTGATGAGACCCTGTTCTCGAACTTTCCTTTAGTTTTTTTAAACATGGCTTTTTCTCATTCTTTGAAAATATATATATATTTTTTTAAGATTTTATTTATTTATTTCACAGAGGGAGAGAGATCACAAGGAGGCAGAGAGGCAGGCAGAGAGAGAGAGGGGGAAGCAGGCTCCCCGCTGAGCAGGGAGCCCGATGCGGGCCTCGATCCCAGGACCCTGAGATCATGACCTGAGCCGAAAGCAGAGGCTTCAACCCACTGAGCCACCCAGGCGCCCTGAAAATATTTTTAATAGCTTATTTAAATCTTTGTCCTTGCAGCCCAATATCTGGGCTTCCTCAGGGAGTTTCTATTGATTGCTTTTCCTTGCTGTGTATTCATCGATATTCTTATTTTTTCATGTTTCATAAGTTTTTTACTAAAAACTGGACACTTTGGTTTTTAATCTTTATTTTTTTAACTGGACATTTAAAATAATATCATATTATCTGATAGTCTGGAATACGTATTGGCAGTCTGAATATAATCTGTAAGTCCCCCCTCCCAAGAGTTTCTTATTACTGTTGCTCTTGTTTATTTGTTTAGTGACTTTTCTGAACAAATTCTGTAAAGTCTGTATTCTTTATTATATATGACCATTGAAGTCTCTGATCTATTAGCTTAGTGGTCAGCAAATAATAAAACAGAGATTTCCTTAGAACCAATAAGTCTCCCAGTCCTTGCAGAGGAGTTCAGTGTGTATGTTGGGGCATGCCTTCAACACTCAGCCAGGCAATTGAAAATTCTCCCTTTAAGCTTTGCGCAGTGGCAGTATCGTAGCCAATGAGGTTTATCCGAGGCGCGATTATTGCTAATTGAAAATTCTCCCTTTGCTTTCAGTTCCTGTTTGCACAGAGTATCAGATCAGTAAAAGTGAGCTCTTAAGGTCATTGCTGATCACGTGCACAGCCCTGGCCATGAGCACAAGCCCACGTATGTATGTGGCCTTCTAGAGGCCCAGATCTTTTTACAGCCCCTATGGACATTTTGTTCCCATAGTTTCTTTCTAAGCTTTCTAATTTTTATTTTTAAAGAGATTTATTTATATATTTTAGAGAGAGACCATGGGGGAGGGGCAGAGGGAGAGATAGAATCTCGAGCAGACTCCCTGCTGAGTGTGGAGTCCAATATGGGGCTCCATCTCACTACTCTGAGATCACGACCTGAGCCAAAATCAAGTCAGATGCCCAACCAACTGAGCCACCCGGGTGCCCCCGTTTTTAGTTTTTTAGTCAGTCTATTCTTTGCCCCAACAATTATCCCACAATTCAGGCAGCTGTGAAGTCAAACAATTACCTCTTATTGTTTTAAACAAATGTCCTGGGGAGAAGGGTTTCTGTACTGGATGAACCCTGTACATAAAAAACCCTGTATTTTAGTCAAATAAAGCCAGCTTTCAAGTGGGATCTCCCAGGGAACCACCAATATAGGTCAAATAATGGCAATTCTTTATAAATGAGGCTTTAAGGCTTTAAAGAAGCTCCACCTCCATTCTATTTCATTGGTGGCTGCCAAACTACTGAATTTTCACTGTAATTGTGGACTATTGGTTTTTGAGGATACTATGAAGCTGGAGAGAGGTGCATGGGAATAGGGCAAGTTAAATGATCACAAACTCAGAGTTCTTACTGAGTTTCAGCTGTTTTTCTTGAATAAATGCTCTTTGGATTGCTGTAAGCCTTTGTTTAATTTCCAGAGTTCTGAAAAATTGATTCTAATGATTTTTGCTACTTTTTTCATTGCCTTTATGGAGGAGAGCATTTTGAGGTTCTTAGTCCACTGTTTTTGTTAATATCACTCAGTGGCAGTAATCTCTTGATGATGGGCATGTAGTGTTTTATTTTGTAGTTTTAGTTTGTCTGCATTTTCTATTTTTCCACAATACACATGTGATGTGTGTGTAATAATAAGTGGTCATTTATATACAGAAAAAAATAAAATCTAAAACTAAAGTCCATGAAATTTTACTTGCCATTTCAGTTAATTTGGCTATTCAGACCAGGGGCCATGAGTTAAAACCTTTATATTCTTTTAATTTTCCCTTATTAGTTTTCTTTTTTTCAGTTACCGTTGTCAATTTCTAGTGCCTAGAGATAAAGCCTTTAAAATGAAAAGCGTGTCTGCTTTTTTGTGGAGGCAGCAAAGAAAATGATGTGGTTGGTGACTGTGACTTTCCCAGTTAGTTTTGAGAGAGAGAACTCCTTGGGGGTCGGGGGATCATTGTTAGAGTAATCATATGTCCTGGTTTTCCTGGGGAAAAAAACAGTTTATACCTGTTGTTACGGTATAATTATTGATAGCACCCACTTTACATTCTTAAAGTTGTCCTAGTTTTGATCATAAATTTCATGGCCAGCACTAGTTATTGACAACAACAGGAGGTGAGGAAACCAGCAGATGACTCAGGGACAGCTCTAAGAGCAGAAGACATGGGGAGCCAGGCTGGTACCAAGAATGGACCTGGAGAAAGGCTTGAGCATGGCTCCCCATCAAAGGCATGGAGGTTACCACTTCAGTTTCTTAAGTATCTCTTGAACTCCCACCTTGGGTGAGTTCGTGGTTCAAGATGATTCCTCCTAAATTACTACCAAAAAAAAAAAATCACTAGATCCTTCTCCCACCTGCTTTGGCTCACGGGGGAGTTCAGGCCCACCTCCAGGCTCTGGCAGACATTTCCCATTGATTGATGTTAAGAGCAGGTATATGGTAGTCCCTCTCTGAGCTCCCTGAGCCAGAGTATGGCTTGAGATTTATAGTGGTGAGTTACCTGGTGGAGGAAATCCTGCTGTAATGGTCTTCGTGCTGCTGTCGATGGCTTGGTTGAAACCTGTTTGGAAGTGCATGGAAAGAGACTCACAGTGGCTGCCAAGGACCAAAGTAAGTGATCTGGTTTGGAAGCACAGAGGCTGAGTCCTGTCACAGATTTGTGAGACCAGGTTCCCAGAATTCAATATGGCTATTAAATGCAAAATCTGGCTGCGGTGGTTTCCTTCGGATGCCTCCAGTTTGTGGGCAGGCTGTATCTTTTATTAGCTTTTTAAGTTTTGCAGAGAGAGGAGCACCAGACAGAATTCTCCTAGTCTGGGTATCTGCGTGTTGCTCACTGGCAAAACAAAATACAACAAATCCCAGAATCCAGTGTGATTGCCATAGCAATATAAACCCTTCCTACAAAAGAAATATTTCAATAATGCTGTACGGAAGAAAGGGTGATGTCACCGCCTGAATGCCTGTTCTGACCCTCTCCTGCAATCATGCAGGTATGGGCCTGGGACATTGACAATACAAAGCTTGTCCAAGAAAGAATTGGTGATTAGATGTGAGGCAAATTGGCAAGTGGGGTCAAACCACTCATGTAATATTAACCCATATTGGACAAGAATCAGCTGGAGGGAGTATTGTTTAAAAGGTATTCTTAGAGTACCTACAAAATTGTCTGCCTTTATGGCTTTTTCCTCTTTGTTCAGTTAATATATTGAATTACGTTGATTGATTTTCAAGTGTTGAGCCAATCTTTTGTTCTTGGGATAAACTCCCCTTGGTCATGATATATTAATATGTTTATGTATTGCTACATTCAATTTATTAATATTTTGTCTGTTTATGTATCTATGTTCATGAGAGATATTGGCCTGGAGTTTTATTTTCTTGTAACTTCTTAGGTTTCAGTATGGGGGTATTGCTAGTCTCATAAAATGAGTTAAAATGTGTTCCCTCCTGTATTTTCTTAAAGCATTTGTGTAAAATTAGTATGATTTCTTAAATATTTAATGAGAACCAGTGAAATCATCTGGGTCTAGAGTTTTCCTTGTGGGAAGATTTTTTACATTCAAATTATCGAGTTATAATTTGCATGCATAAAACTCACTAATTTTAAATACACAAGCAGGTGAATTTTACAAATGTATAGATCCTTGTAACCACAGATGTAACCAATTCTATCATCCTTAAAAGTTCCTCTGTTCCGGGCACCTGGGTGGCTCAGTGGGTTAAAGCCTCTGCTTTCGGCTCAGGTCATGATCTCAGCGTCCTGGGAACGAGGCCCATATCAGGCAGGCTCTCTGCTCAGCAGGGAGCCTGCTTCCTCCTCTCCCTGTCTCTCTGCTTGCCTCTCTGCCTACTTGTAATCTCTCTCTCTGTGTCAAATAAATAAATAAAATCTTTAAAAAAAAAAAAAAAGTTCCTCTGTTCCCAGGTCCAGGCAATATACCTTCCCTTCATCCTAGGCTACCACTGACCTGCTGTCTGTCACTATAGATTAGATTTGCATTTTCTAGAATTTCGTTTAAATGGAATCATATGACATGGTTATTCTCATTGTTCATCATATTTTTTTTTGAGATTTATCCATGTTGCTGCAGGTATTGGTGTTTTTTTTGTTTTTGTTTTTGTTTTTATTGCTGACTATGGTTATACCACAATTTGTGTATTCATTTACCTGTTAATTGACATTGGGTTGTTTTTAGGTTTTAGCTATTATGGATGAAGCTGCTATGAATATTTATGTACAAGCTTTTGTGTGAACATATGTTTTAATTACTCTTTGGTAATTTGGAGTAGAATAGTTGAATTGTATGGTTAGTGTATGTTTAAAAGGAATTGCCAAGGTGTTTTTTAAAGTGTTTGTACCATTTTATATTCCTACCAATAATAAATGAGTTTTAATTTCTCCACATCTTTTCCAACACTTAGAATTGTCATTTTTTAAAAACTGTAATCATTCTAGTGGGTATTACTGGTAAATTATTATAGTTTTAGCTTGCATCTCCCTGATGACGAATCATATTGTCTACCTTTTCGTGTGCAGATTGACTATAGATCTTATTCTTTGAAGATCTCTTCAAATGCTTTGACCATTTTTAAATTGGATAGTTTATTTTCTTATTTAATGAGTTGTAAGATATATATTTTTATATTATGTATTATTTATTGTATTACTTTGATACTATTATAATACTATAACTATATTACTGTTATATATCATATATATATATATATATATTCTGGATACGAGTCCTTTGTCTGAAAAATGTGTTGTGAGTATTTGCTTTTTTAAAGTATCAATTATTATTGAAAATTGTGTTTTTTTAAGGATTTTTTCCATTTCATCTAGGTTATATAATTTATTAGCCTAAAATTATTTAAAATATTTACTGTCCCTTTGGTGTTTATAGGATCTGTGGTGATGACACCTTTCATTCTTGATATTGATGATTTGTGTTCTTTATCCTGGACCAGTCTAGCTAAAAGCTTGTCCTTTTTGTTGATCCTTTCAGAGAAGCATTTTTTTCACTTTTTTTATTTTTCCATTATCACCCTTTTATAAATTTCTGCTCTTTATTATTTCTTTCCTTTTATGGGTTATGAGCTTACTTTGCTTTTCTTGTTCCAGTTTTATAGGGTGGAAGCTTAAGGTCACTGAGTCTCATTTTCCTCTTTTCAATAAGATTAAAGTTTCCCCATAAGCACTGAATTAGCATTAGCTACATCCCCCAGAATTTTTAATATACTGTATTTTCATTGTCATTCAGTTTAAAATACTCATTTCCCTTATAATTTCATCTTTAATTCATAGATTTACTTTTGTTAATTTTCTCCTATTTGGGGTTATGAAGAAGATATGAAAGAAACAAACTCTGACATCTGATTTGACATCTGGTTTGCTGCTAGACACCTGTAGGCCTAATTGCTTGCTTGTGTTTGTTGCTTCCTGTTGCATTCCAATACAGCCAACTCACTCCCAAGCCCTACAAGCACATGTACCCTTTTGTTGGCTCTTTGAAATTTCATGCTGAGTGGAACCTCTTTCAAATTTTACACTGGTAGAACTTTCCCTTTATAAAATGTTGCACACTCACCATTCACTCTCTCTATTCTGGACTTTCTCCCAGAGAAAGCAGTCTTCCCCACCAGTTACTTTGGGACTTCCACTCTCTATGATTAAATAATATTTCTTTGATCATACCAAAGGATTACTGTCATGTTGACATCTAAACATAAAGTTGGAGTGTCTCCATGTTATGATGGAGTTGCTGTAATGGGGATTTTATGAGTTCTAATTGAATGGCTTTGTGGATAGAGAATACATTCTATATGATTTCTGTCCTTTTACATTTGTTGAAACTTGTTCTATACTAGTGTATATATGTTGGTTTGTTTTTGTTTTATAGTAGTGACTATACCACATGAGGTTGAAAAGAGTGGCCATTCTAAAATCATTGGGAATAGTACTCTACAAATGTCAATTAGGTCAATTTGGTTAATAGTGTTGTTTAAGTCTTCTAAATCTTATCTAATTTTGTAACTTGTCCTTTCAATTACTGAGAAAGGAAGGCTGAAATCTCCAACTATAATTGTGAATTTTTATAATTCTTCCTTTAGTTCCCTTAGTTTTTACCTTCTATATTTTGAAACTCTGTTATTAGACACAAACACATTTAGTTTTCTGATGTCTAGATGAACTGATTATTTTACTCTTATGAAATGACCTTGTGGTGGGAAGAATTTTAGATGACCCACAATATTTCCTCTGTCTCTGGTATACATGACCTGAATAATCTCCAAGATTGTTAATGTGATGAATTTTAGTCCTAGCATGAGTTTACATTCTATTGTCCTATTGACCTTTAAAATAGGGAGATTATCTGCATAAGGCTTAACCTAAATCACATAAAAGCAGAATCTTCTTGTTAGTCACAGAAGAGGAGTCAGAAATTTGAAACGTGAGGGGGATTCAGTCCCTATTTGCTGGCTTTAAGATGGAGAGTACCACATGTCAAAGAATGAGGTAACTTCCAGGAACCAAGAGTGACCCCTGGCTCATAGCCAGGAAACAAATGGGGAGCTCATTTAGACAACTATAAGGAATTGAATTATTCTATAAGGCAAAGTGATCTTGAAAGCAGATTTTTTCCCCAGATCTTCCAGATGAAAACTTAACCTGGCTGATATCTAATTTCAGCCTTGTGATACCCTGACCTGAGAACCCAGTCATACCATACCAGACTTCTAATATATAGAATGTGAACAAATACATGGGTGTTATTTTAAGCTGCCGGCTTGTGGTAATTAGTTATGCAGCAATAGAAAACTGATACAGACCTTTATCTCTGGCAAGATTCCTTATTCTAAAGTCTCCTTTTGGGAGGTGCCTGGGTGGCTCAGTGGGTTAAAGCCTCTGCCTTCGGCTCAGGTCATGATCTCAGGGTCCTGGATGGAGCCCCGCATTGGGCTGCCTGCTCAGCAGGGATCCTGCTTCTTCCTCTCTCTCTGCTTGCCTCTCTGCCTACTTGTAATCTCTCTCTCTTTCTTTCTGTCAAATAAATAAATAAATAAAATCTTAAAAAAAAAAAGTCTCCTTTTGGGCCACCTGGGTTGCTCAGTTGGTTAAGCATCTGACTCTTGATTTTGGCTCAGGTCATGATCTCAGGATAGTGGGATCAAGCCCTTTGTTGAGCTCTGTGCTCAGTGAGAGTCTGCTTGAGATTCTCCTTCTTCCTCTACCCCTCCCCCCTGCTTGTGCTTGCTCAAGTGTGCTCTCTCTCTCAAATAAATAAAATCTTTAAAATCATAACGTCTGCTTCCTCTGATAGTTATATAGTTGCTCCAGATTTTGTATGATTATGTTTGCATGTTGTATCTCTTTCCACCTTTTTATTTTAGTCAGTTTCTTTATATATCAAGTTTGTTTCTTGTGCTCATACTGTTTGGTTTTGTCTTGTTATTCACTCTGACAATTCTCTGCCTTATAATTGAGTATTTTCATTCATTTACATTTAATTTAATTACATTCATGGTCTGGCTTATGTCTACCATCTCGCTATTATTTTTCTATTGGTATCATCTGAGTTTTCTCTTTTTTTCCTTTTCTACCTTCTTTTGCTTTAATTTTTGCTGTTTTTTTTTAACATTTCATTTTGTTTCCTTTATTGCATTACTAGTTGTGGCTCTTTGCTTTATTTTTCTTTGGTTGTTCTATGTCTTATAATATCCATCTTTAACTTGTTACATTATAACTGTAATGAATATTATATTTAATATTGCAACTATAAACTTCTATATACCCCTTTTGTCATTTGTGCTTTTGTCACACATTTTACTCTAACAAATATAAATCCTACAATACATTGTTAAATATTTTAAATAGTCAAGTATACTTTTTAAAAGAAATTACAGAAAATGAGAAAATTTATTTTAACTCATATTCTTGCCATTTCTGATGCCTTTGTGTGTGCAAAGATAATACAGAGAATTCTCATAAGCCCCTCACTATTTCCTCAATTATTAACATCTACCATGGTACATTTGTTAAAATTAGGAAGCCAACATTGGTACTTTTCTATTAACTAAACTCCAGAACTTTTCCCATTAATATCTTCTTTCTGTTCCAGGATCCTGTCCAGGGTACCACAGTGCACTTAGAACACATGTATCCTTAGTCTCCTCCTTAGTCTCCTCCTGTGATATTTTCTCAGTCTTTCCTTGTTTTTCACGACTTTGGCAGTTTTGAAGAGTTTGGTCAAATATTATATATACTGTTCTTCAATTTGGATCTCTCTCTCTCTCTCTTTTTTAAGCTTATTTAAGCAATCTCTACACCTAACATGGGGCTCAAACTCACAACCCCAAGATTGAGAGCCACATGCTCTACTGACTGAGCCAGCCAGGCACCCCAATTTTTTTTTCTGATGTTTTTCTCATAGTTAGATTGGAGTTATGGCTTTTTTAGAAGGAAGACCACAAAGGTGATGTGCCCTTCTCATCATCACATCCTATCAGGAGGTACATGATATCCTGGTGGTATTAACCTTGATCACTTGGTTAGGCTAGGTTTCTTCATGGTGTAGTTAATATTTCTCCCTTTCCATAGTACATTCTTTAGAAATGATTCACTAAGTCAAGGGAGGCAGAAAAGAAATGCCACCTGTTAAAATGAGGGGAAAAATGAAAATATATATGTATAGTGTATATATATATGTATATATATATACAGACACACACACCTGAGTTATTTAGAGATTTGTCTCTTCCCATTTATTTATGTACATATTTATTTATTGATCATTTCTTTATATCAGTATGGACTCACATAACTTTATATTTTTGGTTGTAATCCAATACTGTTATTTATTTTGTTGCTCACATTGTTCCAGATTTTGGCAGTTGGAAACTTTCAGTTTGGTTCCTGTGTCCCTTTGATATGTCCCTATCCTTTTGGTTTTTTGAGCATTTCCTTTCTGGTATTACAAGATGCTCCTTTCTTATGTTTTTTCCACCCTGGTCTAATATCGGTCATTTCTCCAAGATGCCTGTTTTGATTTATTTCAATTCTAAAATAGAATATGAAACCAAAACCTGACCACTGGTTTTGTTCATTACTACGGGGATGTCATTGGTTTTAGGCCCTCTCAGCAGACAGAACTAGGCAATTTATGTATACATGCTAACTCATAAATACAAGTATATCTATATGTGCTTCTGAACCTGTGTATGTATGTGTATATATATGTAACACAGCCATGAATTAATATTGATGCCTCAGACTCCAAACCAGTACTAGTTTTCATTTTAGCCTTCTTTTCTTTCTTTTCTGTCACTTCCCTCTCCAACACTGAGAAACCTGGTTCCCACCTCCATTTACTTAATTGTTCATCTCCCATATACTTATAAGACAATTTCAGAATTATGAAGCTGTCCTCCAATTAGAAATAAAATTTATTAATTAGAAGGCAGTTTAAATGTATAGTTTTTTTGTCTTTAGGCTTAAAACTTCCAGTCAAAATGCAATTTCTGAAGTTACTTAGATCAGCTCCTTTTCTACCCACACCCTCAAGTGTAGTTATAGCATACATTTGTAATGCAGTTGGATTTCTTTGTCCCACTTTACATTCCATACTGAGATTCCCCCAATCTCAGTCTCATGATCCTGAGATCACGATCAGAGCTGAAACCAAAAGTCAGAGGCCCAACCAACTGTGCCACCCAGGCAACCTAAATTCAATTTCTTTAATAGATAGGACCATTCATGTTACCTATTTCTTCTTGAGCAGGGTTTGGTAGTTTGTACTATTATTGAATTTATTGGCATACATTTTTTCATAAATGTCATCATTCTTTTAATGTCTATAAGAGCTATAGTGTTATCCCCTCATTCATTCCTGATATTGTTAATTTGTGTCTTCTTCCTGATCAGTTGGCTACAGATTTATTTATTCCATTGATGTTCCCAAAAAACAGCTTTTAACTATCTCAAAGAATGAGCTCTTAAGCAAGTTTCTAGGACTTTGAATCATTAATTAATCCCTTATCACAAGACCATTCCAGATCCACGTCTGGGGACCCACCCATAGATGATGAACTATAGTAAACTCAGGCTTCAAGAAATTATGCTTGAACATTAATTCACCATCCATCTGGAGACAGGGGTTCCCAGCAGGATTAATAGGGATAGACTTCCTGATACCAAGCAATCCAATTTTTCACTGAGAAACAAATATCTACAGATATTCTTAGGTTAGTGCTTTAGGTCACTGTGTACTATGATTTTCTAGGCATGCTGGTGGTCCCTAGATGCCCTCCTATTAAGAGCCAAATATTAGCATGGCTAACCAAGAATAAAAGAGAGAAGATTAAAATGACCAATATTAAGAATAAGAGAGACACCATTGATGGTAAAGAATAATTAAGACAATGTTACAAACAATTCTATGCCCCCAAATTAAAAAGCTTTTATTTATTATTATTTTTTTAGAGAGGAGTAAGGAAGAGAGGGAGAGAGAAAATCTTAAGCAGCCTCCATGCTCCACAACCTTGAGATCATGATCTGAGCCAAAATCAAGAGTTGGATGATGAACTGAGTCACCTGGGCACCCCCAAAAGCTTTATACAATGGACTGTTTACTTAAAGACACAAATTACCAAAACTCACTACAGAAGGAATAGATAAGAATAGGTCTGATAACCCTATTAAAAAAAATAAATTTGTAGTTAAAAATTCCCCCCAACACACACAAAAAATTCCATGAGAAGGTGATTTTACTGTGAATTCTAGTGAATAGTTAAGGAATAAATAATTTTAACTCTTTAATTCTCTCCAAAATACAAAAGGAAGGGAAATTCCAAACTTATGAGGCCTGCCTTACCCTCAATACAAAGATCAGATAAAGACATTAAAAGAAAAAAAAACCTATAGATTAATATCTCTCATGAATTAGACATGAATCCTTAACGAAAAATTAGCAAATTTGAATTCATCAACATATAAATATATAATCAACATATATTACATATGACTAGGTAGGGTTCACATTAGGTACTAAATGAATAGATACTTGTTGCCTATATAGTTCATTCCACACAACGTAATACTATTCAGCAAAAAAAGGAATAATCAATACACACACCAAAATGGATGGATCTCAGAATCATTACATTGAATGAAAAAAGTCATCCAAAAGAGTACATATTAAACAATTTTATATAAAATTCTACAAAAGTGTTACAAAAATTATGGGAAGTTTCTAGAAAATTTCTGTCAATCTAGTGTCAGAAATTGTGACAGTGATGGATTGCCTGGATAGGGACTGGTAGGTAGGAGGTAATGGAAGGGAAAGAAATGTATTATAAAGGGGACGGAGGAAATTTTCAGGATAATGGTGATGATTTCAGGGGTATATACGTATGTTAAAATTCATGAAATTATATGCTTTAAATATTTGTGGTTTGTTGTACATCAGTTGCATTTCAATAAAACTGTTAAAAACTCACCACCACCACCACCACCTTCATCTCCCCCCCCCCCCAAAAAAAAGGGAATAGGAAGGAGGGCTGAGGAAAGCTTTGAAATAGACTCAGTCTCTGGCAGTCTTCCATCCCTGGCCCACCCACTTGCTTAATTCTCATTCTTGGATTTCCTAGTGCCTTGATCCGCCTCCATTTATCTTAACTTTTATATCCTATTGCTGTATCAGCAGTTTATGGGGTTGGAACTTAGGTTATTTCTTTTCCTTAAGCCCCTGTTATGTCCCTAGTTTTCCCTTCTCATTTCTAAAGCTAAGACCATTTCCCGAGCAGTTTTTGTTTTCTCTCTGCATCCTGCATATCGTCACTACCCCCACTGCTTCTCCATTAAACCAAAAGTTTAGTGGTAGCAAGAATGGGCAGTCTTTTTACTTTTTTAGTGTCCTTGAGTTTTTAGCCTTGAAATCCCGTACTTGAATTTCAGAAGCATGAAGACAGTCTCACCTCTGAAGATGGTCTAGGCCCTATAGCCAGGGCTTTGGGCCCCATCTCTTTTGGGGAGTGTGGCAGAAGACCTCTTATGGTACATATTCAATTTTCTTTTATTTTCCCAGGAATCACTTTAACCAATTCCACAGCCTCCAGCTGCCTCATCTTGAGAGCAGAGAGTGCTACACTAATAGCAGGCAGCCCTCCCAGTGCAATTTATGGCTTCACGGCTCTGAAAATTACAGTCATTTACAGTCTTCTCCATTAGTGCCCTGACCCCATCCAGCTATGTCTGCATGTTTTTAGTTCCTGATGCCTAAAGTTTCTTGTTGCTTTACTACCTGATCTCTCCAAGCTGAAAGATTTCCTTTTCCATTTCCAGCAGACCTCCTGATCTGTAGACCTGTTGAACATGAAGACCGGGGGTCACTTTGTTTTCCGTTATTGGGTTCACTAATTCTTCTATTGCAAACCCGTAGTTTTCTAGAGTTAGTTCTCTGATACAGATTAGCAGTGATTTCAGATTCTTCCCAAAGTTCTGTTAAACTAATTCTGTTTACCTCTCTTCTGCAAGTTGGGTCATTTTGCTTCAGATCACTCCCACCATCAGTCTGACACCACCGTCAAACCCCGATATGGCTTTGTGTGGGTCCCCTTCAGTGAGTCTTACTATTTATCCTCCTGTTGAGGCTGGCCCGGAGGTTTAAAGGAGCCTCTTAACAAGCTGATCTCAGTAGTCGTTAAAAGGTGAGCCAGGGATGCTTTAGTAGGTATGTTCTGAAACTTTAGTGTGCGTTGCTATCACTTTGAGGGGCTTGTGAAACACAGATTGCTGGGTCCTGTCCCCAGAGTTGCTGTGTATGGAGACCAAGCATTTGTATTTTAACAAATTCCAACTGATGCTGATATTGCTGGTGAGGAGACAACACTCTGAAAACCACTGCTTTAATCCCCTCTTGCAATTGCCCAGAACTCTCCTTTTTATCTATCTCCATGCATTTAAATTTTACTTAGTTAACATACAGTGCAATATTGGTTTCTGTAGTAGAATTCAGTGATTGGTCACTTACATACAACACCCAGTGCTCATCACAAGTACCCTCTTTAATACCTATCACCCGTCTAGCACATCCTCCATCCCCTCCCTCCTTCCACCCTCAGTTTGTTCTCTATTGTTAAGAGACTGTGGGGGCACCTGGGTGGCTCAGTGGGTTAAGCCTCTGCCTTCAGCTCAGGTCATGATCTCAGGGTCCTGGGATCGAGCCCCGCATCAGGCTCTCTGCTCAGTGGAGGGCCTGCTTCCCCTTCTCTCTCTGCCTGCCTCTCTGCCTACTTGTGATCTCTCTCTTTCCGTCAAATAAATAAATAAAAATCTTTATTAAAAAAAAAGAGTCTCTGATAGCTTGTTCCCGTCTCTCCTTTTTTTATTTCCCCCTTTCCCATATGTTCATCTGCTTTCTGTCTTAAATTCCACATGACTGAGATCATGTGGTATTTGTCTTTCTCTGACTTATTTTACTTAGTACAATACATTCTGGATCCATCCAAGTAGTTGCAAATGGCAAGATTTCAATTTTTTGATGGCTGAGTAATATTCCCGAGTGTGTGTGTGTGTGTGTGTGTGTGTGTGTGTGTGTGTGTGTGTGTGTACCACATCTTCTTTATCCATTCATCAGTTGATGGACATTTGGCGCCCTACCTGATATGATATCCAAGTGTCCCTATTCATCTTTCCCTTGTTATTGGCTGCTGTTTTTAGTTCCACACCTGTCTTTTCTGTTCCTCCCTGAAGCTCATTCTTCCAGTTTTCTTTTTCTCTAAGTCCCTTGACCTGTCTTGGTGGTTCTCCCTGCTCCAGGTCATCCCGATAGGATCCTTTCTCTAGTCTAGCCTCTCAGGGTTCCAAATTCAATACCAAAAGCCTTAGCCGTCTTGCAGACGGTGTCTAGACCAACTTTTAACAAGTCCTAACCCCAAAACCTCCTGGCTATGTTTGCTCAAACTATTTCCCCTCAATCGGTGCCTTGCCTTGAAACTAGTCAATTAATATCTGTGGATTTCATGCTAATAACTCTGGATTTCCCCCTCTTAAATCTAGCATTTCAAGTCATTATCATGGGCAACGAGAAGGAGGCTCCCTGAATTTACTTTTACTATTATTTTTCTATTAATGGCTCTCCAAGTGCACATTTTGACAGTACCCTCCAGGACAAAGGCTAGGGGATAGATAAGCGTATCCCAGTTTCTGTTCCTAACAAATCTCTCTCATATCCTCTATTAAGTCTCTTGCATGTCTGATCACCTATCCTAATCTAGAAACAACTAAAATACCTTCCTTCTTCCTATTTTCATTTTTTAAAGCAGTTAAATCTATACTTGTCCTTTTAAGTACATTTCTTTCATGTAGTCTAGTCTGGTTTCTAAGATTTCAACCATCCTGAGTAGTGCCTTTTTTTTCTTTCTCCCTTAAGCCCCTGTTATTTTTCTATTTGCCATTTCTAAGCTAAGACTGTCTCCAGGGCAACGGTCCTCTGCCCACTAGCAGGTCCTCAGCTCCTGCCCCCCTTTGTGAAGGCCCCTTCACTCTTTATGTGCAAATTGGATTTCCAGAACCTAATGCTCCAGGTGCAGGCTGATTGTGTTTTTTCCTTTTTCTTTTTCTTTTTTTCTTTTGCCTTTGGATTTGTAATTACTTAATTTCTTCATCCACCTCAGACCAAGAATCTATATTTCCAATTTAATCCTCCCATTTGACTCCACCCCTTCTTGTTCCCTGTCCTTTATAATCCACCATGCTAGTCAAGACTTATTAAGATTTCCAAAGGGCCCCCACCCAGGAAAGAGCAGAGCAGTGGTGCCCTTGGTTTTCCAGTGGTCAAGCTATAGATGCTGAGCTGATTGCTATGAGCTGATCTTTCCCCGTCTTTTTTTTTTTTCTGAATAATAATTAACATAAGGTTGTATAATTTTAAGGTGTACAACATGTAAGTCTGATGTATATATTGCAACGTGATTATTCCAGTAGTGTTAGCTAATCCAGCTGTCTTTTAATGAAGTCCTCCTGGGACTAATTTTCATTTCATCCCAGAATGCATGAAAGGAAGGGCCCTTCTTGTTGCTTCACTGGTTCCCAGTTTCTCAGAATGATGTAATCTGTGATAAAGTTTTTTCTGCCTTGTGATGATGGGGGAGGAGGAGAAAAAGAAAAAAAAAAGACCAGGTGCCCACTAACAGTCCTTTTCTAGGGAAGGAGTGTCATTACCATTTTGTTCTTCTTACTTTCCTGGTGTTAAAATGTATGTATGTTTTTATTTTTAATGTCTTCATTTTTATGACCTTTTGTTGCTCTCCCATATTTTATTAAACCCGTGAACTCAAAACCTCTGGGCTCCATCTCACTCCTCCACCAATTCTGAAGCTGCAAGCTGGCTCACTAGAGCTTGCTGTTTGGAGATGAACTTCTCTTGACCCCAGGCATGAATCTGCTTCTCCAAGAACACGAGATTCCTACTCCTACCAAGAGACACTAATCCAGACCCTGAGCCAGGGCAGGATCCCATAGTTTCCACATGAGATGTTACCCAGGAATGCAGCTGCTTTTAGGGTTTGCATGAACAGTCCTGAGCCTCAGTCCCTAATGCTTGTACTCAACGTCAGTTTTGCCAACCCCTCCAGATGTTAGCCCTGTCCTCAAAATCCCAAATTTTTGAATTCTGAATCCTTGCCTGGTTTCTTCTTCTGGAAAGTGTCTGGACACTGTAAAAAAAAAAAAAAACCCCAAGAACATCCCTTATCCCTAGCCCTTATTCCTTAAAGAAGTACTTCCTAAAATTTTCCACTGAAGCCTTCCTAACAGCAGAGAAGATTGAATTCATGAGAAGGAGAGAAGGAGAGGCATCCCAAAGGGATTATTGCCAACACGGAATTTTTATTTTAAGAATTCATGCAACTCTTGCATTCTACTTCATAATGCATTTGAATTTGTATTAATATGAAAGTGTTTGAAATTATTTACCATCAAGCAAAATTGACCTGATTCTTCAGAAGTGCAGTATATTTATCCTGGGGCTAGAATGGTGGTGCATGGAAGCCATCCCACAAGAGTTTCAGCCATACCCATGCCCCAACCTCGGGTTGACTCAGAAATCCTTTACTCATCCCTAGTCAACTTCCTATGTCCCTTGCCTCAAGTACACCATTCTACAAACTGCTCTCTATGTTGGCAAGGAAAGTATTCCCCTTGGATAGCATCTTCCTAAGTTCCTCTCCAGTCCATCTCAGAGAATGCTGCCATGTTGGCATCTTAGGTTAGGCTGCTGTAACAAACACCAGAGGCTTAAACAGCAGAATTTACTTTTCACGGTTCTGGAGGCTGGGAAGTCCAAGGTCAAGGTGCTGGGAGACTCAGTGTCTAATGAAGGTCCACTACCTGGCTTATAGATGGCCACCTTCTCACTGTACCTTACATGGTGGAGAGCTCTAGTCTTTTACTGTTCCTCCTCCTCCTCTTCTTCTTCTTTTAAGATTTATTTCTTGATTTTAGAGAGTGAGCATGAGTGGGAGGGGCAGAGGCAGAGAGAGAGAGAGAATCTCAAGGAGACTCTACACTGAGCCTGGAGCACAACATGGGGTTTGATCTCACCACCCTTGAGATCACCACCTGAGCAGAAACCAAGAGTTGGGTGCCAACTGATTGTGCCACCCAGGTGCCCCAAGTCTCTTCCTTTTCTTATGAAGAAACAAATCCCATCATGGTGGATGACTCCACCTCATGACATCATCTAACCTAACTACCTCCCAAAGGCCCCTTGTTCTAATGTCATCACACTGGGGGTTAAGGTTTCAACATATGAATTTTAGGTAGATTCATTTAGTTCATACAAGTGGGCCCCAGGAATGCCTTCTCCTCCTGTACACTGTGCTCTGTTAGGAGAGCACCAAAGAATATTGCCTTGAGCTCAGTTATTCTAAAGATTAAAAACAAAAACAAAATAACTTTCCCCCCCTAATTCTAAAAGCAGTACCTTGTAGTAGTCATCCTTTGCTTTTTGCCCGCCAAGCTGGCTTTATTCTGATATCATATCCTCCCTCCTCCTCCTCCTCCTCCTCTTCCTCCTCTTCCTTCTCCTTCTTCTTCTTCTTCTTCTTTCTCCTCCTTTTGAGCACTGGTCTTCAGTGTGGGGCTGAGCTGAGACCACCCTACGCTTGCTCAACTCCATGCACGGTCCTTTGACCCAGGCTTGGTCATCACAGTCCCAGTGCTCAGGGAAGGACATGTGTCCCGTGCTGGGTCGTTAAGAATTGGCCCAGGACTTTAGCTGGTGTGTCTTTTCCTCTGGAGTTCCTAAGCTAGTAGGCTGCTTTGTCATCATCACAGGGGGAGAGACAGTCTGAAAATGAAGCCTACCCAGAGGAGAAAAGGGTCAATAGTTGGGAAAAGCCTCATTCTCAATACATTCATTGGAGTACCTGGATTCAGCTCTGTCTGAATCTACCCCAGACTATACAGGCACATAAACCGATAAACTCCTTTTCTTAAATCAGTTTGAGTTGGGTTTCTATTATTGGCAATCACAAAAATCCTGACTAATAGAGAAGTCCCTTCATTACAAAATAAAACATTATAGAAGTATGTAACAAAGTGAAATAGAATGGGAAAGTCTTTTGTAGTCTCATCCCTGTTTTTAAGAATTGTAATGTACATTCTTGCAGACTTTTTCTAAACTTATCCTAAGTATTATTTTTATATCACTTTAAAAGTCAGCTTTATTGAGGTATACTTTACATACAATAATATTCAGTAAGTTTAAGTGTATATTATATGCAGCCATTTCATCACATCACAACCAATACATGACCATTTCCAACCTCCCAAAAAGTTTTCTGGGCCACCTCTTCAATTAATTCCCTCCCCTGACCCTTGGTCTCTGGCCACCGCTGACTTGCTTTCTATTTGTAGATACTTTTTTTTTTTTTTTACCATTTTTGGAATTTTGTATAAATGGAATCATATGGGTTGTTGGCTTTTCTGTCGGTCTTCTTTCACTTAGCATAGTATGGTGACTAACATAACAACATAAAAAAAAATTAAAAAAAATCTACACTGTTTCATATATAGTATTTCACTCCCTTTTTATTGCTGAGTATTATTCAGTTGAATGGATATTCCATAATTTATCTCTTTACAAGTTGAAGGGCATTTCTAGATTTGACTGTTACAAGTAAAACTGTTCTGACTATTTGACAAGACTTTGTGTGAACATACGTTTCCATTTCTCTTGGGTAGTTACCCAGTGTCTGAGTAATTGAGGCCTATGTTAAACATATGCTTAACGTTACATGAAACAGCCTGTTTTCCAAAGGGGTTACACCATTTTGCATTCTCACCAGCAATGTATGAGAGTTTCAGTTGTTGTGTATCCTTGTCAATACTTGATATTGTCAGTCTGTTTAATTTCAGTCACTCTGCTGGGCCTGAAATAATATTTCATTGCGATTTCAGTTTGCATTTCCCTAGTGATGAATGATAGGCATCTTTTCTTGTGCTTATTTGCATTCATATACCTTGTTTGGTGAAGTGTCTGTTGAAATCTTTTGCTCTCTTTAAACTGAGTTGTTTTCTTACTCAATTGCGAGATTCTTTAGGTATGTTGGGTACAAATCCTAGGTTTTAAGTATCGTGAATACTTTTAGCCTGTGGCTTTTCATTCTCATCACAGTGTCTTTTGAGAATTTTTAACTTTTTAAAAAGATTATTTATTTGAGAGAGAGAGAGAGAGAGCATAGGCAGGGTCAGGGGCAGAGGGAGAGAGAGAGAGAATCTCAGGCGGACTCACCAGTGAGTGGGGCACGTGAGGCAGGTCTCCATCTCACAACCCTGAGATCATGACCTGAGCTGAAACCAGGAGTCGGATGCTTAACCAACTGTGCCATCCAGATGCCCCAAGAAGTTTTTAATTTTGATAAAGTCTAATTTATCATTTTTGTCATATTTTATATTTTTATGTCCTAGTTAAGAATATTTTGCTTAACCAAAACCCACTATGAGTTTTTTCTTATGTTTTCTTCTAGAATTATTATAGTTCTTATAATATTTAGGTCTGTGGTCCATTTTGAATATGTTTTTGTTTGGTCTGTGATTCATTTTGAATTAAATTTATAAGTGATGTAAAGTAAGACCCAGATTTTTTCTTGTGTGTGTGCGTGTGTGTTGCATGTGGATATCCAACAGACCTCTGTTTTTTTCTAGTACTATTTTCTGAAAATATTATCCTTTCACTACTGAATTGCTTGGGAACTTTGTTGAAAATCAAATGATCATATATATGTGGGTCTATTTCTAGACTCTGTGTTCTGTTACATTACTGTACGTGTCTATTTTTTACACCTGCATCACCTTGCCTTGATGAATATAGCTTTAGAGTAAGTCTTGAAATAAGATAGTGTAAGTGCTCTAACTTTGTTCTTTATTTTAAAAATTGTTTCAGCAATTCTAGGTCCTTTGCATTTCCACATAAACTTTAGTATGTGTGTTGCGAAACTGAGTGCTCCACATAAACTTTAGAATCAGCTTGTTATTTTTTACAAAAAATCTGCTCAGATCTATAGATCATTTGGGGGAGAACTGAAACTTTAACAATATTGAGACTTCTAATCCATGAACATCATATAACTCTTTACTTATTTAGATCTTCCTTAATTTTTCTCAGTAAGGATTTCAGTATATAGACCTTATAATATTTTAGTTTATTTATCCCCAAGTTCTTCATAATTTTAGGATGTAACTATAAATGATATTGTTTAAAAATTCTGTTTCTGATTGTTCATTCCTAGGAAATATACTTATAACCTTGTATTCTACAATCTTAATAAACTCACTTCTTGGTTCTGGTAGATTTTTAATAGCTTCTTTAGTATTTTCATATATACAATCATGTTCTATATAAATAGAGGCAGTTTTACTTACTCCTTTTCAACATGTGTGATTTTATTTCTTTTTCTTGCATTATTTCACTGGCTCGGGCCTTCAGTACAATGTTGAATAGAAATGTAAAGAGTAGACATCCTTGTTCCCTGTATCAGTAGGGAAGACATTAAAAATTATGTTAGAGACAGGTCTTTCTTTTTCTGGGTTGAGGGAGTTCCCACCCCTTCCTAGCTGGCTAAAAATTTTCATCAAGAATGGGGTTTGAGTTTTGTCAAATGCTTTCTGCATCTATGGAGATGGTTTTTAAGTCTGTTATTGTGGTGAGTTCTGCTGATTGTTTTTGAATATTAAAACAAGTTTACATTCCTGGGCTAAATCCCATTTAGTCATGATGTGTTATTCATTTTATATACTGTTAGATTAGATTTGCCAAAGATTTGTTAGGGATTTCTGCATCTATGTTCGTAAGGATATTGGTATTTAGTTTTCTTGTAATGCCTTCATCTGGTTTTGGCAACAGAATAAAGCTGGCCTCATAAAATGAATTGGGAATGGCCCTGGCTCTTTTATTTCTAGAATACTTTGTGTAAAATTGGGATTATTTCTTCCTGAAATATTTGGTAGCATTCACCAGTGAAGTCACCTAGGCTTGGAGTTTTCTCTGTGGGAAGATTTTAAACCATGAGTCCAATTTATTTGGTAGATATAAGTATATTCAGTTGATCTCTTTCTTCCTGAATGATCTCTGGTTTTGTATTTTTCACAGAATCTATTTCATTGAAGTTGTTGGATTTATTAGCATAAAGTTGTCTATAATGTTTCCTTTTCATCCTTCTAATGTCTGAGGATCTGTAATCTGTCCTCTTTAATTCCTGATATTGGTAAGTTTTGTCTTCTTTTTCTTTTCCTTGATTAGTCTAGCTAGAGATTTATTAATTTTATTGATCTTTTCAAAGAATCAGCTTTTATTTTCATTTATTTTCTCTATTACTTTTCTGTGTTTTATTTCATCAATTGCTTTCTTTCTTTTTTTTTTTTTTTAAGATTTTATTTATTTATTTGACAGAGAGAGAGATCACAAGCAGGCAGAGGCAGGCAGAGAGAGAGGGGGAAGCAGGCTCCTTGCCGAGCAGGGAGCCCGATATGGGCCTCGATCCCAGGACCCTGAGATTATGACCTGAGCCGAAGGCAGAGGGTTTAACCCACTGAGCCACCCAGGCGCCCAATTGCTCTTTATTTCTTCCTTTTTTCTATTTGGTTTAGTTTGCTTTTCTTTTTACAGTTTCTTAAGATGGAAGGTTAGATTTTTTGATTTGAGACATTTCTCCTTGTTGAGTATAATCATTCATTGCTATAAATTAACTTCTTAGCACAGCTTTAGCTGTATCCCACAAATTTTGATACATCATGTTTTTATTTCCATTCAGTTCAAATATTTAATAATTTCTCTTGTGATTTACTATTTGACCTATGGATTATTTAGAAGTCTAGTGTTTAATTTCCAAATATCTAAGGATTTCCATATATTTTCTGTTATTGATTTATAATTTAATTCCATTCTGGTTAGAGAACTATATGTCATATGAATTCAGTCCTTTTAAATTTATCGAGACCTGTTTTATGATCCAGAATATGATCTGTCTTGGTGAATATTTCTTGTTCAGTTGGAAAGACCATGTGTTCTACTTTTGTTGGGTAGAGTTTTCTCTAAATGGCACTTAGTTCAAATTGATTGATGGTGTTGTTCAAGTGCTCTCTACTCTCATTTTTCTGTTTCTTCTATAAATTAATGAGAGAGGAATATGAAAATTCCCAATTATAATGTGAATTTATCTATTTTTCTAAGTTCCATCAGTTTTGCTTCAGTTATTTCGAAGCTCTATTATCACATATATACACACACACTTAGATATTTTTTCATGTATTTATCCCTTTTTCATTATTGTGAAATTCTTCTTAATCTATGGTAATATTTCTTGTTCCAAAGTATTTTAGATATATATATATTCTTATATATATTTATATTTATATAAAATTAGCTACTTCAGATTTTTAAATGAATATGTTCTCAGTATACATCTTTTCTTCTTTTTATTTTTTAAAAAACAACTCATTTGCCCATTTAAAATATACAGTTCAATGTTTTTTTTCTTATTCACAGAGTTGTATAATTATCACCACTATCGATTTTAGAATACATTCACCACCTCCCAAAAAAACTCTATACCCATTGGCAATCATTCCTATTCACCCACTTCTCCTCTAGCCTGAGGTAATCATTAATCTACTTTCTGTCTCTATAGGTTTTCCTATTCTGGATGTTGTGTAGAAATGGACTCGTACAACATGTGGTCTTTTGTGTTTGGTATTGTTCACTTAACACAGTATTTTCAAGATTCATCCATGTCGTATCAAGTATCTGTACTTAATCCTTTTTATTGCCAAATAATATTTCATTGTATCACATACCACATTTTATTTATCTATCCATCAATCAGTGGACATTTGAATTACTTGTATGAACTCAGTGGATTTGCACTGAAGGACTTGAACATCCCTGACACACACAATGTATTGGGACAGACATAGTGGGAATGGGGGTAAAATGGGTTACCAATGGGCAGTAACATCTTCTACGATTGTAAAACTTCTGTGTTCCATCCCCCCTGCCCATCCCCCTTTCTCTCCCTCTCTCTGTTTTTGAGAAATGATCCTGCCAAAGAGATGAGAGTAGTCATGGATCTGACTTTATTCATGCTCCAGTCTCTCCAACTTAGTACCATGATACATTCCCCACTGCTGAAACAGCAGAAGAGAAAGTCTCTGAAATACCAGCCTATTTTCAATGAAACCTTTTCAAATAAATACTTTTATTCAACTGAAGAATTTCCAGTAGATGAAAGAGCATAGGATGGCATCCAGGACTCTCACACCAGGCTGTCTTTTAGCTACTGCCAAAAACAAGGGAATGTTTCGTTTGGAAGTTTTCCTTGTTCTTATTTTAAGGTAAAGCTTTACTCTTACTTACAGGCTGTGGGGTTTCTAATATTATCTCAAAGTGAACTGTGGAAACTACTGATCCTATAAGGTAGACAGCAAGGGCCAGGACAGTCCTATCTGGTCAGCTCTGTGCAGGGACATCAGAGTTTGATTTCTGCTATACCTTTAGTGGCGAAGACTCCTGCTTTCTTTACAGCTGGTATCAACACAATGAAGAGAAAGAAATTAACTTGCAGGCATGGGAAAATGAGACTCTCCAGGTATGCTTTGAGCAGAGCTAGATTCCCACAGAGCACAACAGAGCCTTGCCCCGTGGACCATGTGATAAACCATAGGCTGCAATTTTTCATGATGGGGAAAGAAGGAAGAAGAAAGAAAAGCCTGTGCATTCTTTTAACTGCAGTGGCTGATAAGGGATTTAAAAAGAAGTTTCAAATCCGGGTTTCACAATTCATCCTTGCATTTACTGGCTTGTTCACATGCTCCTTGCTCCTTATCTGGACTATAGCAATAGCTTGCAAATCAGTGCCTCTTTCAGGATCCGTGTTTTCCTCCAGTTCTACTCTCAAGAATGAAAGACGTCAATCCCTAGCCCACCCTCCCTTAAGTCATGTCTGCTGATTAGACGGAAATGGAAAGTAAAAACTTAAACCCTCCAGCTACCCCCACACATGCCCGCTTGTCTCCTCACTTGCATTTAGGGGCCAAAGAACAACTCAGGGAACTGAAGGGGGTAAGATAATAGAGTTAAGACAGCTGTATGGAGCCCTTCCTAAAGGTATCCCAGATTTGAATTTAAAACAAAAAAAAACAATAACAAATCTCCCTGTGGACCAAACTTGTCCCTAAGCTGCCAGTTTGTCACATCTGTATCTCTCCAGGCATTTCTAATACATCTACAAATATACCAATATTGTAAATATATATTTAGACATACGATACACAAATGATTTTATATAAGTAGGATTGTAACAGACACACTGTTTTGAACCTTGCTTTTTCATGTTTATCCAGAAGCCTTAGGTAGCACCCTATAGATGGACAGTTAACTTATTTTCAGTTAAAAAATTTTTTTCCCTCAAATAGTGCAGCATTGTTCATCCTTGAACACATGTCAAGGGTTATACACATAGGATAAATTTGGCAAAGTGGAACTGCTCGGTCAATTTTGATAGCCGTTGCCAAAATGCCCTCCAAAAAAAGTTGTATCTATTTAATTCCACCAACAGTGTTCCTCTGTTTAATGTTTAACTTTTTCTTCTGTATGTGTCTCATTAGTTATTCCCATCAGAATAGCTGCCCTCATTTCACTGGTCCAGAGTGAACTACCCACAGAAAGTTTCTTTACTCTGTTTATTGAAGAACAGGAGGAACATAAATATGTTTTGCCTACGTATAAAGTTAATGGCCTGTGGTAAAGAATGTAGACCTTTAAGCAGCCTTCCATGCCGTTTGGCTTAGGAAACACTGGGTTAGTGTTCTAGACACCTGGCATGGGTTTGGAGGGAAGAGGTGGGCCTTCTTGGGCAGTGCCTGCCAAGCTGGACGACAGCCTCTGCTGCCTAGCCCTTCCTTCTTGCTCAGGGCACACATCACCAAGTCGGTGCCCAACTGTCTGTCCTCTGCTAAGGAAGGCCTGGAGGCTGGGGTGGGGGGGGGAGGTGGGGATGTGCTTTTCCCTCATGGAGTCGCGATTATCCGAGTTGGACTTCCAGGTGGGTTTGGAACCTCCTTTGATGGCCACCCCATCATAAGCTTCACTCACCTTTCTACCTCCTGCATACTCTCATGCCAACGTGGTGACAGTCTCGTTTTGCCCAGTGGTTAAGGCCCCATCCCTGTCCCAGCAGAAAAGAATGCTTGGAATAGCGAGGAAACTTCAAATATTAGAGATTTGGAGAAATAGAACCTTCAGTAGTAAAAGATTTGCTGACATGTTTCTGCAGAAGTTAGGTGGTGTTGCTCCGGTTCTAGCAACCTTCCTCAGTCATGTGATCTCTGGGTGCCATCTTGTTTCCCTGCCCCTCTCCCTATTTCCTGGCAGATGCTTGCCCTCTCCCACTCTGGGAATGCCCTTGGACTTTTGTTCACAGCTGTATTATTCATTCATCACTTTGCTTGTTGTCAGCTTATGTGCTTATCTGTGCCATTGGATTGGGAGGTATTGAAGATCTTAACAACAACAGTAATAGCAGTAGTGATAATATAGTACTTCCTATGTGCCAGGCACTCTTTGAAGTGCTTTACAAATATTAACTCATTTAGACTTCAGGCATCCCACATAATAATATTTTGGTGTCCTCATCTCCAGCAAATTTTTGTTTTAAGAGGAGTTGTAGGGGGAGAGGAAGGGAGAATTTTTTTTTAATTTTACATATTTATTTTTGAGGTGGGGGGGAGAGAGAGAGAGAGAGAGAGAGAGAGAGAGAGAGATAATTTTAAGCAAACTTCACACCCAGCATGGAGCCTGATGACGGGCTTGAGCTCACAACTGTGAGATCATGACCTGAGCAGAAATCAAGAGTCAAGACACTTAACAGACTGAGCCATCCAGGCACCCCTCCAGCAACTTCTTGAGCATTCTGATGGTGACTCTTTCAATTTAGATCTCTCCTCTCCTACTTATCCAGAAGGAATTTTTTAAAAATGTACTTACTATTGGTTTACAATACAAAAATACTCATAACATGCATATAGTAAGAACAGATTATACATACAGAATAATAGCAGGATTATTTTCTTATTTCACCTGATATCAAGGGTATTTCTTTGACCTTCTACACCATTAGTTTAAATTAGAACAATCTGTTTCCATCCACTTGCATAGAATAGTTATGTGTTTTCCCTTTAAAAAATAAATTAACTCTATAAGCATTAGTAATTTTTAAAAAGTAGGGGCTTGAACTCATGATCCTGAGATCAAGACCTGAGCTAAGATCGTGAGTCGGATTCTTAACTCAGTGAGCCACCCAGGCACCCCAGTTCCACAATCTTTCGGATGAATAAACATAAGTAGATATGTCTGGGTTCAAATCCTGGCTCCACAACTTACCAGCTCAGCAACCTTGGGTAAGCTCCTTCATCTTTTTTTTTTTTAAGATTTTATTTATTTATTTGACAGAGAGAGATTACAAGTAGGCAGAGAGGCAGGCGGAGAGAGGAGGAAGCAAGCTCCCTGCTGAGCAGAGAGCCTGATTCGGGCCTCGATCCCAAGACCCTGAGATCATGACCTGAGCTGAAGGCAGAGGCTTTAACCCACTGAGCCACCCAGGCGCCCTGGCTCCTTTATCTTTCAAAGCCTCAGTTTCTCATTGGTTAAATGAGGACAATAATAGTTCTTTTTATACATTAGAATTAAATAATATGACATATATAAAGAGCTTAGCACAGTATGGCACACAGTGATGAACAAATGTGTACTTTATTCATTCTTATCATTATTATAAAATGCTGTCTTGGCACAAGGGAGTCAGAGATGAACAAGAAGCTGTCCCTGTCTTCAAGGAGCTCAGTGATATGGTGGGAGAGACAAGACAGATATGCTAGTGTCATCAGAATACAGTGTGATAAGTGCAACTGTTCAGTGTGTGCAAGGGACACAGATATCACAATGGAGAGAGTGATTGTTCTGTGGGAAGATCTTAGGAAAGGCTTGCAAGAGGATATGACAACTAGGTTGAGTTTTGTGGAATGGATTTTTTAGGTAGCAAAGTGGGGAAGAATATATTTGGCAGGGGAAAAGAACATGTATGCATGGTGAACATGGAGAAAGGAAACCCACGGTGTTTGGGAAGAAGTACAATTAGCAGTGTTTGGTTAGATCATGAAGTTTTGGGGCATGAGAGAGGTGGAAATGGTAAGAGAGAAGATTCTAGAGAAAGGACCAGTGTTTTGCATTCCAAGTCAAAGACTTTGAATTTAGCATTGACAATAGGGAGGCAGGAAAGAGTTTTTAAGAAAAATCACTGGCAGGTGTGTGAATGATGGATTAGAAAGATATGATGGTGGAGACCTGGAAACCAATTAGAAGGCCGTAGTCCAGGTGAGCGATAATGAGACCTGAATAAGGACAAACGGTAGAAGGAACAGAGGGGAACCAGAAGAATTCAAGAGACACTTGGGAGGTAAGATGGAAAGGAGGGGGAAGGAAAGAACTTGCTGGCATCTATACCCAAAGTTGCCAGGCTCTTTAGCCTCATTCCATTATGTCACAGGTATTGGTGATTGTGTGTGGGAGACTGGAGTAGATGGTAATGTCATTAACTAAGAGAATATAGAAGGAAGCACGGGTTCTTGGGAGTCCATTTGTAGTGTGGGAAGGAGGACATGGAGAAAGGGTAGTGAATTTAACTTAGCCCTTGTTGAATATTAGATGTGTGTGCACCACTCATGGGAAGATGAACACAAGGCAGGCAAATATATGCATCTAGAGTTTGGGGTAGAAGACAGGGTTGGAGATGTAGAATGGGGAGCCTTTCGGGTACTATGAGTCGTTAGGTACTATGAATGGCTGAGATATAGAAGACTCACCAAAGATCTCTCCATAGTTAATAACTACCAAAATATCTGTTCTTTAGCCTTTAGTTTATCACATAAAAGATGAGGCCGTGTAAAATTTTATTCTCGTTTATCCAATTCATTAGATTCTTCTCCAAGGCACAGCCTGCCATTTCATACCCTTTGCAATAGGTGGCGCTGACGCCCGGCAGGGAGAAGGCGGCTGCACAGGTTGGGTTGGGGGCGACGGGCCGGTGCACGGAGGAGGCGACGCTCTAGCCCAGAGCCGGGTATTCAGTGGCCGGGCCGGGTCTTCCCAGGGGACTGGGGTAAGGCCCAGTACCTCTGGCCGCAGGAAGCGCATGCGCAACCGTTTCCCCCAAACATGGAGTCTTGTAACCCAGGTCTTACCTGAATCAGGTAAGAGACGGGCGGGGGAGGAGTGACCCTCCGCCCTCACAGGCCCCCCGAAGAGCGGGCATGGCCACACTTGGGGTATGTGGATAGTGCGCGTGGGGCACACAGCCATCCTGGGGACCAGGCTTGGAGTGATGAGAATGGCCCAGGAGGGCGTGAGGACAGGCTGGGGCGCGCAGGACCACGCTGGGGGTCGTGGGTGGCAGCACGAGGTGTGCGCGCCACACGAGGGCCACGTGGGCAGGGTCCTCGGTCGTCATCTCCCAGAACCTCGGGGTCGGACGAGAACACAAAAGTCCCCTAACCCTGGCCCTCGGCGTGACTCCCCTCACAACGTTAGTCGGCTTGACCGCCCCTGCAGGGAACCGGGACTCGAGTTCCTGGGAGGCTGCGCCTTCCCACTCCGGGGCAGCCACAGGGGCCTCGGCGGGTGTGGGGTGCGGCGACGCGGCCACACGGCGCAGGGAGGGTCGTTTGCCCTGGGAGTTGGAGCCACTCGCGGGGCGGTGCNTGGAGAGAGGATGTTTTTATGTTTCTGCAAAGTTAGCACTTACTAAGCAGGTTTTCAAACTTGAGATCTAGAACTTGGAATGTGGCCTAAAAGACAGGACTTAGAAGTTAATTTATGACTGAATAAATATACCTTCCTGGAATATTTAGATTCCAATGCTGATGGTAGTTGGTTGGGGGGTGGGGGGTGGGGGGAGGACAGCTGCAGAAGGTGTGAGGTGATGAGGGCAATCGAGGAAAAGCGAAACACCTGCTTCTGGGTTGACTCATCCAGGCTGAAGGAATAATCTAATGTGGAAAGGAGGTTTTTGATTTTTTTTTTTAAAGTGAGTTGTGTCCTTTCTTCCCCAGGCAGCTAGGAGATTGCTTGTCTGTCTTGTCTGTCTGACATAAAGTAGCTGTTTTCCTTAGAGGACTGTGGTGAGCATCAGATGAAATAATGTATGTGAAAGGCAAAGAGCTATGAAAATGCAAGAGACCATTTTATTTCAAATCCTCCAACCTATTTATCTTATCTGTGTGAGTGTGTAAGGTGTGCTGTAGGTATGGACCAGTGTGTGGGATTATGGGATGTGCCTAGTAACCCAGAGGGTGTGTAAAGATACATTACAGTGACACCGTAATCAATAGAAACAGCTCTCGGTCACTTAGGTTCATTTTATCTGGTTAATGGATTATTCACTTTTTGCTTCTCTACCACACATCTTTTGAACTTCTTGCAGCCAAAGACTTTTACCCAAAAATTAGCCTGAAGAGGAAAACATAAGTCACTTTTGGGATATATTGATTAAATTTGGCTGAGAGGGAGGTTTGTGTGATTGTATTGAAGATTTCAATTTGTCTTGCCCTCAGCATGAAACGTTATGTTGTACAAAGAGTTGTGGGCAGAGGAATACCCAGGGAAGACCTAGTTCTGGATTTGACCCTAGAGTAGAGGGGTCACCCTGGCCAAGTTCCAGTACCTCTCTGATCCTTAGTTTCTGTCAGATGGGAAAAGACCTTTAAGGTCATTCATGCATTCTTTCAGAGCTTGCATACCTGCCACAGGATTACCCAGCCCCTAGTGACGGGGAACTTGTCACGTCCCAAAATGGCTGAGCCACTCAGTCTCTCCAGACAGACCTGACTGTTAGAAAATTCTTTATGTTGAATCGACATCTGTTTCTCTACAATTTGCACTCATTGGAGCCATACAGAATAAAATGTCTAATGCTGCTTCCACAAATATTTGAGGACTGCTAACACATTTCCTTCTTCCACTTACTCCACAAGGCTTCTTTTCTTCCAACTAATCATGCCCAGTTATTTTAAACAGGGAGGCAGTGTGGGGTAGTGGAAAGAACGCCAGCTTTGGAGCCAGACACATCTGTGTTCAGTTCCCAGTCCTTTACATACTAACACTCAGTGCTCTGAGCTGCTGTATCTTTCTCTGCAAAATGTGGATGAAAATAGTCCTCTTGCTGAGTTACTGTAAGGATTATGGATAAATTGGTGAAGATCCATGCTTAAAATATGAGAGCGGTTATACCTTCAGTGACATAATTTGCAATGCATTTTAGGTGATCCCTGAACAAATTCCTGTTTATGTGTCTCTTAAATTGCTTTATAAAACAGAATAAAATACTTTCTGTGAAGTCTGACCAGCAAAATAGAGTGGGATTAATTTATTCCCGGTGCTTCTCTAATGACATTCTGCGATCTACAATGGCATTTTTGGAGTCATATCACATTGGCTCACTGTCACTTAAAACCCTAAGTCTCTAACATGTGCTGCTGTTCAACCAAATTTCTCCCATGTCGAACTTCTTCCATTTATTTGAATCAATAATTATAGATGGCTCTTCAGAGTGGCAGTCCCAGTTCTGTCTCATTGTCTTCAGAAATAACCCTTGTGCTTGTCATAGTGTGGGTCTCAGACTAGGGTTAGCAAAAATGTGATTATCAAATGTATGGTACCAACCCCACTGATCTCATACTGCTGTTGTACCATGAATGCTGAGCTTTCGACACTAATTTTTGCACAAATCCGAGGTCTTATTATGTGGGACCATCTTAGAATTGGAATGTGACAGGAGTGTCTGATAAGCTGCTGGTTGAGGGAATGCGCTACACGGGATGTCAGTGGATTGTGGTTTCTGTATCCAAGAACTGAAAGAGTGTACTGAGAGCAAGCCGGAGGCAGATTTTGGATTTATGTATGGTTACATGTTTTCTCAGGCGCTTGGACTATTTTATACCTTGGGCTAGATTCTCCCTGGTGGAGGAAGCTTCTTTCTGGAAGTAAGGCAGGCACATTGAGGAAATTCATTAACCCTCTGGCTCCTGGGGCATTATTGCTAGCGTTTTCTCCCTCGCCTTTGGAAAGCAAATTCCCGGCTTTAGCGAAGCCGATCTCTCATAGTATCCTCTGCATTCTTAAGACTCCGTTGCCTCTGCACTGGAGGGTCTTCCGAACGGCAATGTTTTCGTCGCCTAAGCAAGTTCCGGGTTTGAAGTCCTCAACCCTCGATTCCTCCTTCTCCAAGGAAGTTTTTCCTAGCCACTCTGTTTCTCTTGAGCTCCCGACTTAGAATTCCTGTTGTCTTCAAAAGCTTCCTTGGTCCCCTCTCCATCCCTCCCCCAGCAGTTCTCCTATGCACCCACTTGGTCTATGGCTTTCAGAATAAGATCCTTTGCCAGCGCTCAGTCCAGTAAATACAAAACTGCCTTCATCTTGGGTGCTGGTGTTCCTGGTGTGGTGAGAATGAAAGTGTGGAATCCGTAGGACTCGTCGGTTCCACTGACAACAAATATGGGGGAAAAATAATGCAAAGGTTGTTATTGTTGTCTTAATTAAAATGGGGAAACCTTTACTCCATTGAGAAGACTGATTTAAATTTTGCTAAGTAATTAATTCAGTCCTTAAAAGATGGTAGTTAGTTAAAATAGGTAATCCTCTACTGTTAAAGGGAGTAATTTATATTTTGGTAAGTAACCAATTAAGTCCATAAAGGGTTTACATCCATCTGTGGCTTCTCATTTTCTTTAGGACGAATTCCAAACTCCTTAGGATGAAATACCCGTTGTAGCCTAATTTTTTGCCTTTGGGTGCTGGACCCAAAGGACTTGCAGTTTTCCCCAAAGGTTGTGCAGCCCTGCGCCTCCGGTCCTTTGCGAATGCCATCCCCTCTGGTTGGAATGCTCTTTGTCTTTCCGGTAAATGTCTATTCATCATTCAAGACAACCCTCCCCCCTCCCCTTAATTACTTCCTCCCCTGTGCGCCCTCAAATTCTTGTACTTATTCATGCAGTATTTATTAGGGGCCTGCTTTGTGGCTGGCACTGTGGCGGGCTCTGGGGATACAAAAGGTGAATAATACTTGGGCTCGGCCTTTGAGGGCCTTAGATGTTAGGGGGAGGGGGCCAACCTGTCACAGAATGTTGCCAGGAAATTAAAGAGAAAATTTAAACAGCGTCAGTTCTTGCCCGTCTTCCCCACCGGATGGTCAGCATCTTGTTCTGGGGTAGGGGCCATTTCTCATTCATCTTTGTATCCCCGGCTCTTAGCTCATTGTAGGTGCTAAAAAAAAAAAAAAAAAAAAAGCGTTCGTTTCACGACTTTGTTCATCGGATACCAGAAGTGTACCCTGGATTGCGCCACACGTTTTGATGACAGCTCCTACGTGGTGGTTTCTCCTGTGTCTGGTTGGTGGCCCTTACCTCCCAGTGCAATGTTAGGTGCTGGGTGGCCTTGGGTGGGCTTGGCTGGACTGGCCGTTTGCGATTCATGCTTGCCTGCGCTCTGGACTGCGGAATGGCCCGGGCTGGCGGGCGTGAGTGGAAGGAGAGGCCTGCAGCGCCCCTGCTGGAGGGATCCGGCACTGCTTGGGCTGTCTGGCTCACTCGCATCCCGCGCGCGCATTCATCAGAGTTTAAGTTTATAGCCAGAAAATGAACATAGACACTGTGATTCTCTATACTTTTCTTTTCAAAGGCATAATATATGTGTTTTGAAGGATTATTGATGAAGAAGAAAATTCCTTCCTTTTTTCCTGTACCGCTGGGGCCCTTGTATTGTGATTCAATCGTACATCTAAAAAAGGGGGAAGTTTTAGTCTCAAAATTGTGAAGACCATTATTTCTGGCCCGGTCCGGGCCCTTTGCTGGGTGGGAGCGGGTGCCGCGGGAGGGCTGCGGCGGGGCTTGGGCATGCGGGCCACGTAGTGCTGCTGCAAAGGAGACGTGCCTGGCGCTGTGGCCAAGGCCGGGGGTGAGAGAGAACCCACACTTTTCCCCAAGTTTTGCTCTTCTTGCTTCCTAGCCACTGTCCCCCGAATCAGCCGATGAGATTGGTAGTCGGCCTAGCAGAGTTTATTGTTCCCTAACCATTTGGTTGTGTCTTTGCTGGTTACCCATAGTTAGGGACCTAGGAGGTGTCGGGCACTCGAGGACCGCTGCCTTGGACTGGGTACTCCCGTAGTTCAGAACCCATGCCTCGGGCGTGATGCAGACTGAAAGCAGATACCGCAGTTGGCCGCCCTAAGCCCCACTGCGCCTGAGGTCGAGTGGCCACCTCTGGGATTGGGGGGACTGTGGATGATGGTCTGCGGTTGGGGTGTGTGTTGGGATTTCGGGATCTGTGGTCTCTTCCTGCGGCGTTAACTCAGCAGAGGAGGATTTCTGCTGCAGAACCTGGAGCTCAGGGTTAGGGGGGGCGGTGAGGGAGACGTGGGGTGCTGGCGGGGGTCGACAACCCTAAAGGTGCCCCCTAGAGGAGCTGCTGTGAGAAGGATGCTCCCTCCCTGCTGCGGCGGCCGGGCGGCGGAGAGGGGCGGGGGCGGTGGCGGGAGGGGCACTGCGGCGCGGTGGGCGGGCCAGGGGCGGAGCGCGGGTGGGCTCTAAAAGTCGGTGCCCACTCGCTCGGCACTGCCGCGGCAACCAGCATAG
>LNAC01000049.1:1906977-1936830 GCA_002007465.1 Ailurus styani | reverse complement strand
GGAGCCTCCTTCTGCTTGCTCCTCTAGTAGCCCCTCCCTGGCTCTCTGCTGAGTCATTGCAGATATTCGTCCGCTGGAACCCCTGAATGAATGAGAGGAAAAGCGAGGCAGGGGGAGGGGAGTGATGACATGTGAACGTGCAAATGTAGGAGCTGAAGTACTGGACAGATGATAGCTAATGATATCCAAACCTGATACTTTTTGTCATCTCATTTTTCAAGTAGATACTGGGATGTAGCCTGCTACTATTGTGGGGTAAAATGGTGATATGATGATGTTTGGAGGCGTTTGTGGGGAATCATTTATAATATTAACTTGAAAGATACGACCAAATCATTGGGTGTGTTTTCTGGACAGCTACTCTGGAGGAAGAAAAAAAAAAAAAAAGACTGCCTTAGTGATGCCAAAAAATAGTGCTGCTCAGAGTCTTTAAGGCACTGGTTATTTGGCCCATGTGGGACCACAGCCTTACTTGTTTTAGAGTTAAAACATTTTTTTTGTGTGTGAACTGGATTACTTTGTGATGTATAGGGATTGTGGCCAGATTATGGGCAAGATGGTGGAAGGGTGTGTACACACATACACAGCCACTTCTGCCATGGCTTTAACAATTTGTTTCCCTGATTTGTAGCTGGATTTTCTTGACAACTCTTATTTTCATTTTAGAAGGTATTTCCATTCTGGTTATTTTAGAGAACTTCCATTGTAGTGACAATTCTTTTCCTGGTGACTATTAGCAGTCATAAACTAGAAACAGAGGGAACCGTCTCTGATTCCTGTTTAGCACTCCTCATTGTGAATAGACTGACTTGGACCTTTGAAGTCCTGGGCCGGAGAAGGTTGGGTATGCAAACCAGTGCTTTCCTTCCAAAGACAAAAACAATTTTCAGATGTTGGGTATGAGCTCTGACTCATTTTTTTGAGGGGTATGCAGCGTGGGGGGGGGTAGCAGTCCTATCAAATTAAATAAATGGGAGCTACCTCAAGAGTCTAAGAAAAGGGCGCCTGGGTGGCTCAGTGGGTTAAAGCCGCTGCCTTCGGCTCAGGTCATGATCCCAGGGTCCTGGGATCGAGGCCCACATCGGGCTCTCTGCTCAGGGGGGAGCCTGCTTCCTCCTCTCTCCTCTCTCTCTGCCTGCCTCTTTGCCTACTTGTAATCTCTCTCTCTCTCTGTGTCAAATGAATAAATAAAATCTTTTAAAAAAAAAAAAGAGTCTAAGAAAAGCAGAAATATAATCTGCTGCCCTGACCGCTCAAGAGATTAGATATTGTGGGTCACAACAAAGCTGCTTATGGCGGAATACACAGTGTACCTAGCTTCTTACTTTCAGACTGTTTACCTGGAGCAGTGTCTCAGTACAGATCCAGGGGGTAGTACCAAGTGGGGCTTCACAGGGGTCAGAGAGTTGATAAATACCAAAAAAAATAAAAAACGGCTCTGTTTAAGGACATGTGATGGTTTTTTAAACATTAGTAAAAACTACATATATGTATCTATATATATTTAACATTTTCCTGGTGGGTGGGTGGTAGAGCTTTTAGAACAAATATGAAGGAAATCTTTTTTTCTGAGCAAGCTTTGATAAAAGCCAACGAAAAGGTGTACAATACTTAACTTCCTTTTGGTTTATATAAAAACCTCTTCAGGTTTTAGGAAAAGCACAGTGCTGGTGGGGGGGGGGTGTGGCTGCCCAGGGATTAAAGTGGGAAGGAGAGGGGGGAGATTATGTATTAAAAAATATTTTTTTTCCTTAAAATTAGAATGGTGAGCAGATACGGTGATTGCATTGCAGGGAGAGGTGTGCTTACAGTCTTCTTGGTAAACTTTCTGCCATGGTTCATATCTGCATGGTACAGAAATTTCCTACCCCGTCTTACCAATTGGGGCTTGTAAAAGCATGTACAGCATCATCTGACTGCTTACCCCAGGTCTCTGATTTTCTTACAGGATGAGGGAGTGGTGGGTTCAGGTGGGGCTGTTGGCTGTGCCCCTGCTGGCGGCCTATCTGCATATCCCCCCTCCCCAGCTTTCTCCTGCTCTTCACTCCTGGAAGTCATCGGGCAAATTTTTCACCTACAAGGGACTGCGCATCTTCTACCAAGGTAAGAAGAGGACTGTCGGAGCACCCTGCGTGTATTATAGGTTCCATGGGACCCCCTGAGGTACTCATTTTGTTTCTGTTGGTCTCATTGCCACACGGGGGCGGGGGGGGGGTTGTCCCTTTTTCTGTGTAATGTGCTTGAAGGAATGGATTAATGTCCCTTAATAACTCCATAGCAGGGAAAGTCAAAACTGTTAGGGGTAGGTGGGTGGGAGTGATGGAACGGAGATTCCGATTTCTGTAGAACTGACTTGTCAGTGTAATTTTTCTTCATAGCCTCATTTGTATTGATAGCAGTTTTCTCTTTTGAGCACCCCTAGTGTTCAATAGATAGCCCTACCACTGGTTCTGTTTCCCTCCATCCCTGATTTCATTTTATTGTTTTCTATGAAGATTATTTGTTATGTGCAAAACTAAATGTGATTTAAGCCTTATACCTTTGTATAGATTAATTTGCTAATGATAGTTATAACTGCTACTTATCAAGTAATTACCATATGCTAGTCATTGAATTATGTTTTCAACCTTTGTTATTACCTTCAAGATTAAATATCTTTACAACAGTACTTGGAGATGGGTGCCATTAACCCCATTTTATGGGTAAAGAAACTGAAACAAGATTGGAAAAGATATCTTTTGGGCGGGGGTCAAGAGCAATAACGAAAAATGTTTGTCATAAACCGTTTTTCATTATTGCTCCTGACCTCCTCTCATTTGCTTATTCAACTAAGTAAGTATATACTTTTCTTTATCTTGGTCATTTAGTTGTTTCTAGTTTTTTAATGTTTTACAAATAGTTAATGTTGAAGGGACATCTGCATGTATATGTTTATTTTTTCCATATATTTTCAAACTGTACTACTAGTAAATGGAATGATTTTATTGCATGGATTTTCAAGAATAAGTGTATTTTTAAATTGCTTTTAATTAAATTATTTTTGCAAACCTTATCAAATCTCACGCCACTGGCAGGAGGTATGAATGTGTCACTTGTAATACTTAAAGTAAGGCATTTTACTGTTTAAATGGCTAATTTGAAAGATGTTTCTGCATTAAATGTTCATGTCTATATTGCTTCATCCTTTTTTTGCTTGTTATAATTGTTAATAGTTTGAGCATTATGCTTTTGATATTGGATTGGCTCTCCCCTGGGGAAAGTAAAGGTGCTGGACAAATGGGATAAACTAAGGTGTCCACCAGGTTGAGGAATTGTTGCTATATTTTAGAAAATTTTCATGAGGCCCTTAACGATAAGGTACAAAGAATCTGTAGTGTTTATGTTGTGGTCGTATACTTCTAACTGTGCAAGTTTACTTTTTACTGTGAAAAACAATTTACATATTGATAATACAGAATAAAGGAAGACATGGAGAAATACTTCAAAAAAATCTAGGTGAAATGAAGCAGACTGCCTCCCAGCATTTTCATATAAAGTGTGCTATTTACAAGTTTTTAATATATAGAAGAAAATAATCAAATGCCTGTTTTTACCTAAAGCAGTAAGCTTCCGTTTTAAAAAGGAATTTATTTCATTAATTTAGACAGGGTTTCTTGTTCTTTATACTAGGTTACTTAGATTTTAATATTTTCAAGGTTATTTTTATCAGCCTAACTGATTTCTTTCCTTCTTCCCAGATTCTGTGGGTGTGGTTGGAAGTCCTGAGATAGTTGTGCTTTTACATGGCTTTCCAACATCCAGCTATGATTGGTACAAGGTAAAGAAATCAGATTTTTAGATCCTACTGTCTTTAAAAATCCAAAATCAAGGATTTTTTTTTGTCAGCACTGGAAGATTCTCATGTATTTGAATTGCCTAATAAAAAAGGATTAAGTGTAGAACTGTTTCTCGTTTACTGTAAGGGAGTAAAAACTCTGGTGATCTGGGAAGGATCATTGCCAAGTTAAAAATGCTGGAGATTTCCCCTCAGTGGAGATTAGGAGTAAACCAAGAGGATCATCTCTGGGCCTGTGGTAGTTGCATGAGATTTTTCCCTTAATCGAAGTCTGTTAAGCCAAGATGGGAATGGAATTCCTGTGCCGTAGGTCAGAGGAGAGGAGGCGCAGGATCGCAAAAGCCAGATCATCTCTTTCTTTCTTGTAGATTTGGGAAGGTCTGACCCTGAGGTTCCATCGAGTGATCGCCCTTGATTTCTTGGGCTTTGGCTTCAGTGACAAACCAGTAAGCAGCATCCGGATGGGACCAGCGTTGGGTGGGGGAGGTGGTGGATGAGGACAGAGGGTCCGGCTGGCAGAGGGATCTGCACTCATGACTTCCTTCTGTGTATCTGGGCCGCCTTCTCCTTAGAGACCGCATCACTACTCCATATTTGAGCAGGCCAGCATCGTGGAGGCACTTTTGCGGCACCTGGGGCTCCAGAACCGTAGGATCAACCTTCTGTCTCATGATTATGGAGATATCGTTGCTCAGGAGCTGCTCTATAGGTCAGTGAGGTCACAGACTTCTGCACCATTCACAGGTCTCACTGGTTTAAGATGCTGGGAAAATTTCTTTCTAGCCCTTTTCCCTCTTAGGAGTTTGTCTTCAGCTGCTGGATTGGTGTTATGTCCACTCAGGAGTGTTTCCCTCACCTGTTTCTAGGTTCAAGCAGAATCGATCCGGTCGGCTTACCATAAAGAGTCTCTGTCTGTCAAATGGAGGTAATTGTGGTGGTGGGTGGAAAGTGAGGTGTAGCCTAGAAGGGCCACAGGTAGATATCACCTCCACGTCTAAATGGTAATCTGATGAGACTGCAGGCAGACACAATTAAACCAGAGGCCCTTGACCTTTTTGTGCCATGAATTACTCTGATGGCCTTGTGAGATTTATTGCCCCCTTCTCAGAATAATGTTTTTAAATACAGGAAATAAAATGAATAGGATTATAAAAGAAACGGATTATAGTGGCATACAGTTCATAAAAGCTGTGTTATAGTACTAAGGGCTTCTTTGTAAAAGCTTCGTGTAGCAAGGTCTAGTGAGCACCGTGCTCGGGAGTGAGGAGCGCCAGTGACATTGGGTACTATCTGCCCCAACTGCACTGGGTCAGGCACACAGTTGTGATGAACCCACAGGGGCTTCTGATACTCCTGTGGTTGGTTGCAGAAACTTAGTTGGTGGCAGGGCCACGTTTTAGGTAGAAATTAGTGAGCCTCTGATTAGACCTTTAGGAGGGTTTTCTTTTTCTTTGTGTGCCATGAGCATAGCTTATAAATCCATGAATAATCTACATGTCCCCTGAATACAGTAAGGGCGGATTGGGCCGGGAGTCTATCCCCTCGTCAGCAGTGCTTGGGGCCTTCTCCCATTGACTCCGGAGAAAGATGAAAAAAGAAAAACTCCCCCCATCCCCCTCCAGGGACCTACAGTCCCTGAAAAAAAATCGGTGGTTTCTTTTGCAGCCCAAACCATTAACATTCCTAGGTACTCGGGGGAATGGTTAGAAAGGCCAAGGGGGTTTAGGGTTTAGTCATCAGCATCATGGATGATCATGGACATATCTTTCCTGTTTCTCTACTTTGACAACAGGGAAAAGAATCCCAGGGGGATAGAATTTGACCTGTTAAACACAGAATTCCTTGGAGAAGTAATTAGATGACAGAACTAAGTTTTATTTGTAATCCTGTTTCTGGCAGTGACAGCCCCAAAGGTGACAGTAAATAGGACAGTCTCCGATAACAGGCCTGAGCTTGGCCTCATGTTGTTGGTAAATGACTAACATAAGTCTCTTTTTCTCCTATAGGTATATTTCCTGAGACTCACCGTCCTCTCCTTCTCCAAAAGGTTGGCTACTCCAGTCACAAAATCTTTAGTTTTTAAGATTTATACCTACATAAATAATGCTAGGACCTATGTAAGGGCCATACCTGCTGTAATGGGCCATAGTCAAAATCCTCTCTTCAGGAACTTACATTAATAAAGTTAGTTTTTCCCTCCTTATGCTGATAAAGCCTAAGCGGTGTCTAGGTAAAGCCTCATTTCTGAGAGTACAAGATCAACAAATATTTTGAGAAATATGTATTTAGATGTATTAGGCATGGGTCATTGGCATGATGGCTGAACAGACCAGATCCTAAAGTTGAATACATCAGTTAGAAGGCTTAGAGATTTAGTGAAGTGTAGAAATGTAATCTTAAAGGGAATTACAAATAGGTTTTGTCTTCGTGAGAGAATGGGTAGGCAGAACAAAAAACAAGCCAATACACATTTCAGTAGAAGGACATATGACTAAAGTCCTTTTTTAGTTCCTAATATAAAACTTTTGTCCTGGTTAATGGTTTTTGTTCTCTAAAATCCTTACTTCTTTGCCTGCAGCTTCTCAAAGATGGAGGCATGTTGTCACCCATCCTCACTCGATTGATGAACTTCTTTGTATTCTCCCGAGGGTAAGTCATTGTCAGAGATTGATTCACTATAGCCCGGGAACAATGTAGTGAAAAGTTGCCATTAAAATTCTGGGCCAAATCCTGGGGTTTGATACTTTAAAACAAAGATGTTGGCCACTTGCCAGGGAAGTAGTAGAAGGAATTCATAAATCAGTTAAGGGTCAGACTGTATGACCTATGAGGTTCCAGTCATATTTGACATTCTGGATTCTTCTCACATGTGTCTTCCTGTTTCTTGGGTTCTTTCAGTCTCACCCCAGTCTTTGGGCCGTATACCCGCCCCTCTGAGAGTGAGCTGTGGGACATGTGGGCAGGGATACGCAACAACGACGGGAACTTAGTTATCGACAGGTAAGGATAACACTCTGGTTTCCAGAGGAGCTCTTTTTGGGGGGGGGGGGAGTGGGGAAAGGTAGAGGATGGCTCATTTTGTTCCTTGCTGGCTTATTTTCTTTCTGACCTGTGAGGCAAACCAAGAAGTCATGCACTTTTCTTTCTAAGAAGAAATAAATTGAGAACAGTGAGCCATCAGCGTAAGCCACGTGGCACACAAAGTTTAGATAAACAGCTGCAAATTCTAATGCTAATTCAGTTTCTCACTGGCTGATGGACTTTGGCAAATCCTGCTTTGGGCTTTTTGCGAGTATTAAGTGTCTCAAGGTGTCTAATCATGGTTGTGAAAGGAGCTAGTACCTCTCAAAAATGCACGTCTCTTTCTTTTTCATGTCTTTTCCGTAGCAACAGGGACTGAGGAGGAGAGCTCTCAGTCTTATACAAAGAATGCTTGCGACTTGGTCCAAATGAGAATGTAGCAGCTTTCACTTTAGGATGTCTTTGCATTCCTGTAACAATATTAAGATTTCTTGTTCTACTCTTGCTGACTCAGCTCTCCTGTAGTCTCTTACAGTACATCAACCAGAGGAAGAAGTTTCGAAGACGCTGGGTGGGAGCTCTTGCTTCTGTAACTATTCCCAGTGAGTATTTCTACCTTATTACATCTTCGTAGGACTGAGGGACTCTAGGGCTAAAATAATTGCCAGATTTAGCAAATAAAAATATGAGACACCCAGCTAAATTTGAATTTCAGATAAACAACAAATACTTTTTTAGAATAAGTATGTGCTTTGCAATATTTTGACATATTTATATTTTAAAAAAACATTACTTGTATGAAATTCAAATTTAACTGGCCATCTTTTATTTAATCTGGCAGCCCTACTCTGCAAGTCTGGAACAGCAGTGACCCGCGTTGTAGAGTGAAGTGTCTGAAACAGTGAGATGCTGCCGCAGGGGTAGCTGGGATCACTGGCGGGAGCGGGAGCGGCTCTCTTGCTGCGCAGCGGCCGTAGCTGCCATGTTACAGGCTGAATTGCTGGGACAGAAGGCGGTTTAGATGACTAATCAAGAGGCTGTAGGTGGTTTCTGCTCATTTGTCTCTTCAATCTCACAGATTAAAAAAAAAAAAATCAGTGCAGTGTCTCAGATATAGTAGTGCTCCAGAAATTAGTGGCTGATTTAAAATGTCAGCGGTCAGTTGTAACTGGAGAGAGACCTAAATGATGACAGTATCCTGGATTTATAGGAAGAGAACATGGAGAGCGAGTCTTAGTCCTTTTGGTTCAGGCACAGAGGAGCTGGAGGGGAGGGACTGAGTGTCTATATAGGAGAACTGTACCAAATGGACTGTTGGCTTATTCCCAGAAGTTTCTTGTAACCTTTTTATTGAAAGAAGCTAGGCTTTCTAGCATAAATCAGTGGGACTATATCAAACTAAAAAAGCTCTGTACAGCCAAAGAAACCATCAACAAATGGGGGAAATATTTGCAAACCATACATCTGATAAGGAGTTAATATCCAAAATATGTAAAGAATTCATACACGCACTAGCAAAAAAAGAAAAAAACAAAACCACCAAGCCAATTAAAAACTGGGTAAAGGACATGAATAGATGTTTCTGCAAAGATATAGGAAAAGCCAACCAGGTACATGAAAAGAGTTCAACATCACTGGTCCTTAGGGAAATGCAAATTAAAACCACAATGAGCTATCACCTCACACCTGTTAGAATGGCTACCATCAAAAGACAAGAGATAAGTTTTGGTTTAGGTGTGCAGAAAAGGGAACCCTTGTGCACTGGTGGTGGGACTGTAAATGGGTACGGCCACTGTGGAAAATAGTATGGAAGATTCTCAAAAAATTAAAAATAGAACAACCATATGATCCAGTGGCTCCACTTCTGGGACTGTATCCAAAGGAAATACAAACACTAACCTGAAAAGATGTCTGTATCCTCTTGTTCGTAGCAGCATTATTTACGACACCCAAGACATGGAAACAGCCTAGGTGTCCACCATTCAATGAATGGGTAAAGAAGCTGAGAGACACACACAAACACACGCACATACACACACACACACACACTCTCTCTCTCTCTCTGCAGTGGGATATTATTCAGCCATAAAAAGTCAGTCTTACCATTTGTGATGGTATGGATGGACCCACAAGGCATTATGCTAAGTGAGATAAGTCAGAAAAACAAATATAGTATGATCTCGCTTCTTTGTGGGATCTAAGAAAGCCCCACCAAGCTCAGAGGAAAAGAGATTAGATTTGTGCTTACCAGGGGTGGCGGGAGGGGGAAACTGGAGGAAGGTAGTCAAAATATACAAACCTGCACTTACAGGTACTAGGGATGTGATGGACAACATGACCACTACAGCTAACAAGAAAGTTGAGAGAGTAGATCCTGAGAGTTCTCATCCCAAGAATTTTTCTTTTTATTGTGTGGTAAATCATTTCACAATATACGTAAACCAGACTGTCGTACGGTATGCTTTAAACTTACATATAGTGATATATGGCAATTATTGCTCAATAAGACTGGAAAAAAATACTTCTTTTTTGAGGGTAGGAGAATAGATGTGAGAGCTTTAGTAATCCATTCCTCTTCTCTTTCCTAGTTCATTTTATCTATGGGCCATTGGATCCCGTAAATCCCTATCCAGAGTTTTTGGAGCTGTACAGGTGAGTCTCCCTCAGGGGTCTTTGTTTCGTTCCTCATGGTGACAGTGGTGAACAGGATAGCCACTGTTTCTGCCCCTGCTGGCTGTTCATCCAGGAGACATGTTAGAAAAGGATGAATTGGGGAATCTTATTTTCAGAAATGTAAAGATGAAAAAATTCAGTTATACGTCGTCTTGATTTATACAGCCTGTTTTCACTGTCATGGTTACTACATATTTGTAGGTGTGCAGGTAAGAAAAAGCTATCAGGTGCACCAAGGAGTGGAAATAGATCTCTTTCACACCTTAGCTGAGCAGACCGCAAGGAGAGATTGAGAAGAGCGCACTGGGGAAAAGCGCCTTCTCATCGGTTGTTAATTTCTCCAGGTACTTACTCAGAAGGTGTTGGAATATGAAATCTTGACTATGTCACATAAGACTGTCCCATACCTTCACGTGGCCTAGCAGAAACAGCCCACTAGTAAAGAGTGTGCATTTAATTTTAAGCAAAATGCGCTCCCCTCATCTCCCAGGGTTAAGGAAGGTCTTTTGTTATCTTTATTTGGACAGCGAGTTGCTGAGTGGCCCACTTGTTTAATGCCTCATGCTTCTCTAAGGAGCTGGAAGTCCTCCTGCTTGGGCAGGTGTTGCAAAGTGTTATATGCTCAGGTTGTTGTCTGTTGGATAATGAACATTTAAGAACGAGTCTATTTATGTTATAAATAGAATTGGCAAGTTTATCTGCCTAAGATACAGTTCCAAAGTAGAAGGTGACTAAGCTCTTTGTTGGTTCCTTCCAGTGTGGTATGTCCGCAAGGGCCTTGACCGGGGCTGCCCACTGGCTTGCATCCGTCCCCTCCCTCCAGCCTCAAGTTCACCTACATGCTGTTCTCTTCCACTAGGAAAACGCTGCCGCGGTCCACAGTGTCGATTCTGGATGACCACATTAGCCACTATCCACAGCTAGAGGATCCCATGGGCTTCTTGAATGCATATATGGGCTTCATCAACTCCTTCTGAGCTGGAAAGAGTAGTTTCCCTGTATTACCTCCCCCATTCCCTTATCTGTTTTGTATTCCACTTAGAAAGAAATGCCCAAAAGAGATCCTGGCCACCAAACACTACTTTCTCACAAAAGTCCACCTGACGCACATTGGTGATCAGCATAGAGTATTAAGCCCACAGAAGCTCCGGCTAAGGATGGCCCTAACAGTCCACCTCCATTCTTCTCACATCTGAGCGAGTGCATGGACTGGGCCTTTGCGTGATTAGGAATTTCTTCAAAGTCTTTTTAACACTTCTGTGGACTTATCTGAAATAGCTAGAAATGCTCATTTCTGGCCCATCCTTGACCGAGTCCTATGGTAAACACTGAGGAGAGGGTGTCTCCTGACCCGTCCTTGAATGGCTTTAAGGGCATATGCGTTTTTAAGTTCTCTAAGCAACACAGTTTCGAGTGACAGTGAGTCTCCCTCGTCATAACTTGGGATTTTGTTTCATCAGCTGCTTTTAATTATAGACATTTTGTTAAAATAGGGTATGGTTTGAATAACGCAGTATTCTAAGTATACGTTAAGACTATGATTTACCTACACGTATTATATGTATTTTCTAAGGATACTAAACCAGCAGATACTCTGGCAGAGTAGTGAACCTTATGAAACAGGTTTAATTTCTGAATACATTGAACTAAATCCAGACTATTTACAGAAGTTCCTAAGATCACAGGATACTAAGGACCTAGTAGCGTCCGTGCCAGAGATGTACTGTTATTAGCTAATTGTGACAGCGAATAACAGTCTGACTCTTCATACCTCAGTGCTTTGAGGCATGTCCCTCCTGAGCTGGAGGGGAGGGGATCGTTGTATAGTCCAGGTCACCGAACTGAACATACAGAGATTCCTTTTCTGATGACTGCTTAACTTAACTTCTCATTGGTTGTCTCAGAGAGACTTCCTCTTGTAGCTCAGTAATTCCTGTACTTTCCAGATAGGAAAGTTCCAGAAACTTTAAGAACAAATTCTGAAAGACCTATGAGCAAATGGTGCTGTAATTTTTTTTAAGCCACAGCTTCACTGTCTTAGTCGAAACAGAATTAAGTGATTATTTTAAATCTTTTTTTTATTAGCAACTTCAAGTATAACTGAAACTGGAATAAGTGTTTATTTTCTATTAATAAAAATGAATTTTGACAAAAGTGGACTCTGGCTTCCCCTCCCCAACCACCCCTCTGGGATAAAAGCTTTCCAACATTGTCAGGAGCTTTCAGACACACATTAAATTAAAGAATATAATGAGGTTTAAGCAGCTGGGGTATAGGATAGTATTTGATTTGCAAGATCACCCAAAGCTGTACTACCATACCAAAGTTGACCAAGTGTAATTTAAAAAAGAAAAAATGTACATGCACAAGGACAGGTATTTGCTTGATCTGCTGGCTCAGGGCCAAATATTTAATTTGCTTCTCCAAAGACATTAATCTTTTAAAAGTATGATTCTGGGAAATTCATGCCACTAGCCTAAAAGCCCACTGACAGTGAAGTGTGCATCGACTTCATCTTGCCCAGTAAAAACTTATCCGACAGAAGCTAAGATAACATCTACAGGTGTTCCCTCTTTGCTTCTGACAGTCACCTGCATGGTCACTCCATCTGCTAAGGCCAGCCTGGACCTCACCAATAAGTCATAGCCACCTCTGTATACACCTGAGAGAGAAAAAGCAAGGAAAACTAGATTAAGAACGCAAAGCAAGCTCTGAATAACGAAAAACGTCATGCTCTGCCTGCATTTCCTTTCTATTATTTTAGTTTAGCTTTTCTAGAGATCTGTGTTTATGGTGAGACTTGAATCTTGTGTACAAAATTTTAAGTAATCTTTTGTATTCCCATGATACCAGGCACATAGAAGGTATTCAGTAGTACTGATCTGGAGTACTCAGAGGTGGGGAAATGGTGGCATTGGTATGTGGGAGAGACTTAAGGGTTTCAGACCAAATTCACCTCTTCAAAGAACAGCCTAAGGATAGCCTGCAAATAATTAAACAGCTAAAACAAATTATTCACACTGACAGGGCTGCAAATTGTAACTCCTGTGACGGGCTGACTGGATAGCAGCAGAGCCTGTGTACACCCCTTCCTCTTTTCCAACCAAACAAAGGGGGAATCTGATGGACGTTTCTTACCTGCCAGATAGAGGGAATGAGAATTCTTGTTCTCAGGTACTTTGTCTGACCTCTCACATGGCTGCATGCCCAGAAATGTGATGATGTTGTTGACAGCTTCTGTGTTGGGAGGACAGATGCAACAGTCTCAGGGAAGCTCAGCCTAGGGCGTCTGCCAATGTCCCAGCAGGTGCTAAGGAGGGAAGCCCCCAGACTAGAACCCGGTTGACTCAATTTGATGATGAAGACAGGATCCTGGCCTTTTCAGCAAAATGGTTTAGGGGATATTTAAAGAAAAGAGATACTCTGGAATAATAAATATGCCCATTAGTTTTTATCCTGCAGTACACGGATAGCAAAACTGTTCTTACCTTCGAGAGTTTTGGTAGAACTGAGGGCAAAGGTCTCCTCTTTCTCAAAGGTGTCTCCCACCTCTTCCCAGGCAGCAGCAAAATTAGGCTTCAGTACTTTCTGAATGTGGTCAGACACAGTCACTTCAAGATCTTCCAGCTAGTGGGTAACAAGCAGGGCTCAGCTCAGTAAAGGAAAGTCCTTCAGTTACACCACGAGGACAGAGGGGACCGATCAGAATGGTTTTATCCTTCAGTGCTCTCTCCTTGGCAGGAACCTAGGAAGAACTTGACCACCAAAATAGTTTAAGTTCCGTGGTCTAGATAAATCTAATGATGTAGGCCTTAGCAAAGGAAAGCAAGAAAACAGGACATCTGGCAAGAGCTAAAGTTCAGATCAACACCGGTAACCCTTGGGTATAAAGTGGTCGTGCCACCACACCCAGCATCCACGTTCAGGCCACGCAGGTGAACATCACCTTCACTAACCACTTGAAACCTGGTAAACTTCCCCATATTCTGTGAAGGCCTTTCAGTCCATGATGTGGCTACATTAGAAGCAAACTAAACGCTGCTAAACAAAGCCAGAAAAAAACCCAATACTTGAAATAAAACTCACTGATCTCCCATGAAAATCATGTAATTGTTTCATCTCTTAATTATCCCTATTATAAGACATCAAAGAGGGAGTTTTGTTTTACTCAGTCATTGAGTGCTAAATCCCAGTTCTCTTTGGCATGACAGTCCTCTTAGAGAGGAGCCTCCACGCAGGTCGTCCTTGCTGTGACCTGTGGGAGAAGACTAAAGCCCCCTGGGTGCATGTCCTCTGCAGGCAGCAGTCACTCGTGGAGCAGGGTGTCAGAGGGAGTGTCTGTGTGGGGGAGACTCACCACGTACTCATCATCATACCCCTCCTCAGCCGGAACCCCGGTGTCAGGGTCGCAGTCCCGGACTGTGAACTTCATGGTGCAGCTAAAGGTCCCTGCAACTGGGGGAGAAAGAGCAGGCGAGCCTGGTCAGGACCGGCTGGGGCCTCCCCCGGGAGCTCAGAGCCCCGGCTGCCCGCGGTGCTGCATTCTGTGCACTCCAGCAGAACACTCGCAGCCTCCGCCCCCTAGGGTAGTAGTTCCGGGGCAGCCGGCAGGCCAGGACGAGGCAGTCTCACAAAATGACTTTAGAGCCCACCCCGCCACCATGGGTCAGAACAGCCCAGAAAAGACGGCACGGGCAACACTGTTTTCATATTTGGGTAAAGCAAGCAGCAGGGGAAGAGACCTTTGGGGCTTTTTGCCATGCCTGTTGAAAGAGTCTATATGTTGAAAAATGTTAAGAACCATTACTTTTAGGAGCTGACGAAGCAAAAAACCAAAACCAAAACCACACAGGTCATTACATTAACACTAAGTACCTCAAGAATCTCAGTATCAATATTTTATCTTTAGCTTGTAGACTGACAGTGGGTCCACAGGCCACCAGAATGAATGTGCTTTTTGTCAGTTTTCACCCTGCAGTAAGCAGGTCAGTAACACGTTCTGGTATTGGTAGAGTCAGTGTCTTAAAATGGAAAAACAAGCGAGCCTTATTATTTGGGGATGACTGGCAGAATAAGAAAGAAATGGAGATTGGGGATACATTTTTGGAAAGGGAAGTCTTCGTGAAGAAGAGATTTTCTGAGTGGTTGGAAGGAGGGCATATTTATCTGGATGTTTTAGAAAAGGCATTTAGGGTCAGGTATAAAACATACTAGACACTGCGGAAAGACAGGAAAGAACAGACTCCGATATAAAGGCCATATATGACAAGCTGGGTAGTGGGGCTTTCATCAGCTCAGTCTCAACTTGAAGCTCCCTCCCTCCCTCCCTCCTAACAGCCAGGTATGTGGTAAATGCCAGTACATGTTGACATCCATCATGCAGACATTAGATCTAATGTGTCAGATCCTTGGATAAAAAGATGACTGAGACATGACTTATGTCTCCAAGAGCAGACTGTCTAGGAATTAAGTAGGAGTGTGTTTGTGTGTGTGAGAAAGAGAAAGAGGGAGAGAAATCTGCCTGTCTACCTGTGACACTACAACTCCATGCCATAGGTTCTTTAAGTTTTAGTGAGGGAGTATAGGAGTAACAGCTGGGGGAAATAAAAAAATTTGAAAGAATATAACAGTTTAACAGGATCTCAAAGGATGCAAAAGAGATTTGGCAAGCAGAGGAAGGTACACACAAATAAAGGAAAGTGGCCAGAAAGGCCCTGGGGAAGTGGAAATGATAAGAGAGATGCTAATTCATAGGTGCTGAGGAGAATTTGTTTAGGAACAAATTAGAAATACCTTGTATTTTAAATGAAGGAGACCAGATATTTTCCGACAGGCCCTGGTTTGCTGAGGCAGTCAAGAGATTGGAATATTAGAAATTACTAAAGCCTCTGGTGGGAATCCTCTGAAGAAAAGGTCTGAGTTCAGAGAGCAAATGAATTTAACAGAATACCTTGAAAATGGATGACGGTAGTGGGTTGTGCCGCATAGGAAAGAGCATACCTGTTAAGACTACAGAATCTATTTCAGTGCCATAGGGGGTTGGTCAAAGAATGATTGTGGTTAAAACAGGATAGGGTTTTCTGCAGGAAAGAAAGGAAAGGATGAAAGAAGTGGAAGTTAACAGACCTAGAATGGGTCAGTTGAAGTATTTACAGAGAGGAGAGATATGGGACAAAGGTCATGATCAAGTAGGAATGAGAGGCAGGATAGACACTGAGTAATGCAAGATTATATGAATCCCAGTTTGGTTCTGATTAAGCAGGGAGGTTGCAGGCAAAGGAGTAAGAGGAATAGGAGACAACTGGGAACAAGAACAGATCACAGCCTGGGAAAACTGGTCGAATTTTATGTACAAGTTAGGACATAAGACACTTAATATGTAAGTACAGGACACAGAACAAGATTAAGGAAGCAAACAGGAATAGTATTAGAATGTTTCTGAAATTCCTGTGACAAATTTTTAATTAAATGGTTTGGCTGATAGAAGGAGAGGTTATAGGGCATCTAAGGTGAACTCCAGTAAAACCACTGGTAGCAATCTATTGATGTTGCTAGAAAGGATGGCTAACACTGGGTGATGAGGTGAGGGAGTTAGGGGGCCCTTTCATGGCATGAGAACCATATTGAATCCATTGCCGTAACAAAGATGAGAACTTCATGAATGAAGCCAGGCAAATAACCAAAGGGAGTAAGGGCAGAATACCCTGGAGATCTACATTAAAATTCTTCTCAGAAATAAGGCTTATCTGAAGAGGACTGACTAAAATGAGAGGTAGCTACTGAGGAGACTTGTGTGAAAGAACACAAAATTAGAGAAAAGATAGATGCTGGAAACGAAGTTAGAGAGATGTGGGGGTGAGCCCGGGGCACAGGACATGCAGTGTAGCAAATGGCAGAGTGGAAAATTCAGTGGGGAGTTGCCAGGTCTCACCCACTGGAGGGGAGACTGATTAATAAGATGTGGGGCTATGAGGACATTCCAGAAAGCTTTGTTGAAATAATTTAAAGGCTGTGGCCAATGGGGCCAAAATTAGAAAGGGATAGAAGGGCTAGATGTAAAACAGACCAACTACAGCAGTCTGTGCAGGTCTGGACTGAACTGAAGAGGAATGGCGGCCGTACATAGTGTGTTGGAAGATGGGTGTGACTTGAGGAGTGAGTGCCAAAAATGAGGAGCAAATACCCACCAGGAAAGAGTGCTGGATCCTCGGGAATGCTCTACACATGGATAGAGGGATGTTGAAAGAGAACATTTTTCTCTAGGACAAATGTAGAGGAAAAGGAGGAAAGGTACAGAAAAAGCAGCATTAAGTTGCCCTTAGACAGAAAGGAGTCACTAAGGAATGACATAACGGCTGGAAGGATGGGACGTCATTCCTGGGCCTCAAGTCGTGATGCAGTATGAAGGAAAGGAGAGACTAGGAAGCAGAGAAAAGGAAACGCAGTAGTGGAAGGCCCACAGAGCAGAACAGGTGAGGGATGAAGGTCTAGAATGGGGCATCTTGTCAGAGCTCGAAACAGGTCATTGGTTACGTTTTGGGTGTTGTGTGTCAGAGAAGTAGAAGGAAAGTGTGAGGAGCAAGGACTTGAGTCAGAGGCAGGAGTGGACCAGCTCTTGGGGCCCCCATTTGGAGGGAAAATGGGAGTTGAAGGACTTGGGTGATAGGGAAGTTGATGAAAAGCTACCGCTGGTGACTCTAGAGATCCTGGGCTTGACTTAGTTGAGTGCATGGAGGTGGGTTTGTCCGGAGAAGAGCTTACTGTGCTAGGGGGAATGGCTGAAGAGGATGAGGGAGCACACCTGAAGAGAAGTATCCGGCACCTGCTCCTCCTGTCAAGACGGAGCAAGTAAAGGAGGGGTGGGTAAGTTGTCACAGTTTACTTCGAGAAGTGCCATTAAAGTTGGTTGCTCTTTGAAGCTACCGGCCATGTGAGGATTGACTAAAAGTGACAGACACTTTCTGGACAGACCAGTATGAAAATAGCATGGAGGAGGAGAGAGAGAAGCTAGAGGCTAGAAGCCAACAAGGGGTGGGGCACTTAAGGTGTGGAGTGGACTAGAAGGTGTGAGGAGGGAAGGGCACAGAGGGCCAGGATGAGGGCGCTGGGAGGCGGCAGAGCTGCACAGGAAGCAGAGAGCTGTGAGCTAAGCTAGATTATGACCAAAGGAGAGAGGCTATGAGAGGAAGTGGCTGAACCAAGAAGTGGTGTCATGAGGTAATGCCATGTGGGACTCTTCCTTGAAGCCACAGTGTGACCAACAGAGTGAAAGGTTAAAAGAGTCTAAGGTGGATGGGTGTCAGCCATGGCAGGTGGCAGGAATCCTATGAGAGTCGGGGTTGAATGGAGGGGGCAAGTGTATGTGGCAAAGCATGGACGGAACAAGGAGGAGGAGCGAGACAACAGCTGAACCCATGAGAGATGACACCAAGAAGGGAGCCCGTCAAACAAGTGGCCCTGTAGGTAACAGAGGTGTTCATCTGGGGTCAACCCGGGGAAAGAGCGAGAGAGCTTGCAGAAGAGGTGGGGGCATCTGAAGATCAGCACATTTGGGCAGAGAGGATCTGGTGCCATGCTGGTGCCAAAGACGACGATCACATGAGGAAGGAGAGAGAGGGGGAGACTATGTCAAGGGAGGGCTGTGGGAAGAGCAGTGGGGAGCGGGGGGGGGGTGGCAGGGGCAGAGAAGGTGAGGAATAGAGTTCCCCAGAATGGGAAACCCCATAAGATCTCATAATGGTCTGTTTGGTTCAATGTTGGGTCTTAAAGCCAAACTGAAAGCAGTATGTAGGACGACAGAAGAACAGGGCCTGAAGGGAGTGGGAAGTTCTAGTGAGGAAGACTGGAAGGACATGGATGAAGATGCCCCTGGTGCAAAGCGAGGGCAGCACGTGGACCCTGGATCACTGTGTGAGTAGGGTGTCTGCAGCAGGGGTGATGAGTATCGGGAGATGAGTGGCTAGAGGTCGTGGTGGGAACCCAACTTGAGTAGAACTTCGTTACTTCTCTGTACAGGTGGCAGATGAAATGACACTATGGGATAAAGATGTGGCAGGGCAAACAAGTGACGGGAGATACAGATCACGGTCATGTGAGCACATCAGTCACTCTAGAACTTACTGTCACGTGGAAATGTTTTGCTAGTGGGGAGAGAACCTGGTGGAGAGCTGCTGAGGAGGAGACCACATTGCCTGAATGAAGTGGAGATGGTGGCTCAAGGGGCAGAGGGGGTCATGCTCAAGAGAACGTGGCTTCGTTCTTTAGGGCAGGATAGGTAGTAGGGAGACAGGGACGGAAGGGTGACGTTATGCTGCCTCCAGATTAAAAGGTCACCTGAAGAATGGCAGGTATTGACTGGAAGGAGAAGGCCTCACACTTGGGCCTGAGGTGCGGGGCGGGGAGGAGAGGTTAAGGTCAGGAGGAGCAGTGGACAGAGAGCAACTCTCAGGAGCTGGCATGTAATACGAAAAAGCGTATGCACCACGAAGTCCCCCAGAATGGGGGGTCCCGTTGGCTCTGAGAGGATGGGCCTCACTGGCCTAACACGTTGGGCACAAGGCCACACTGCAGGGACTCGTGTGGATACTGGGAGAGAAAGGCCTGCAAAATAATGAGTCAGAAGTAGACTTGATCTCGATGCCTTGGTGGGAAACTATTAATGAAAGAACTTGCCGGAGGGGAACGTTTAGAGCAGTGCTTCCTAACACGTGTTCTTCAGCCCCACCTGAGCCGCTGAGTCTGGGTCTCACCAAGCTGCAGTTTGAGAGCCGCTGCTTTAGATGAAGGCAGATGAAGAGTCATTCTGATGCGTCTTTGCTAGCAACCTGTCATGTGAGCACCAGCTGACAGAGAAGCAACAGGGGAGACTGGTATGAAAGGACAGGAGATACGGAGGGAATGGAGGCTAGAATAGGGCAAGGGGCCCTGCGACTCAAGCTAGGGCAGGGAGCTTGCAGGAGAGTAACTGGGCCAAGGGGAAGGTCACTGAGGAGGGCTGGAGTGAGGGACACTGGGATGTGCAGAGTAGGGGCTCTGTAGAGTGGTTTTATATTAATCCAGACCATGACCACTGAAAAAAGAAAGGAGGGGGTGTGGCTACAAACAGGAGGAAGGGGAGCTGTTCAGGAGGCCATGTGGAAGAGGAGGGGAGAGGGCCACGGGGGATGGACCTGTAATCCAGTCCACAGTCTGAACAGTGAGGGCTGCATATGAGGTGTTCGTTGATCCAGAAGGGAGTCTGAATCTATGGGAATGACACGTGCATACGTAATCTCCGAATGGAGGAAGGATGCTGAATATAAGGTGGCAAAAATCAAGAAAAAAGTAAAAGCAGCACAGTTAAAACTGCCATCAGACGAGAAGATAAATCACTGAATACTGACATGGAAATAGTCCCAGACACTAGCCAGAAGTACAGGGCACACACCTGGGCCAAAGATCATGATGCAAAAAGGAAGGAGACCAGTTAGTTGCTTTCTAAGGGAAGGGCTTGTCTGAAAAGACACTTGGCTTTGAGTGAGGGAGTGGGGACCCGGAGGGGAGGGAACCTCAAAAAGTCATCACTCATCACTCTGAAAGGTTAAGATACACAGGGGATACTGGAAAGAATGTACTCTAACAGGATGTTAAAGACACGCTCAGGAATTAAGGAAATATATTAGGATTTGCAGAAAGTGAGAAGCAACTGAGGAGACTTGAATGAACGAAGAGCAAAGGAGAGAGCAGAAGATGGAGGCTGGGAACAACAAGGAGCAGGGACGTGTGGGTTAGACAAGGCTGCAGAACATGCAGGTAGAAAAATAAATACGGAAGGGCGTTAACGAGGGCCAAATAGGAACCTGAGGAAATGGAGTTAGACATTTGTCAGATCTGTGTATTAACAAGGAGAGAGAGTGAGGTAAGAAGGTTGCAAAGTCGGACTTGGAGTTCGAGGTTTTGCTGTCCAGGATGCTTTGCTGGAAAGATCCTGAAGTAACATGTCTGCTCCATATAGCAAAAGGTCAAACAGGCTGAGGGGCATGGACATAAAGGGCAAACCAGTAGCAGGAATCCTGTGGACGTGTATGCTGAACTGAGAGGAAGAGAGGATGCGGTCAAGAATGTAGGACCCCAGGGAGATGGCAGTGGGTTGAGCAATGAGCACCCAACATCTGTTGGTCCCGAAGAGCCAGCTGAAGTCTGTGAGGAGGAGATGGAAGCAGGCGGTAGCTGGAAGGAGGGACACAGAAGCTCGGGCAGCATGTTTCTCTGGGGTTAAATCCAGTACAAGGAGGGGAGGAATGGAAGAGCCAAGTGAAGATTCCTGCAGATGTGAAGGGAGGGTTTGAAGAGGGGCTGATTCTTGAAGGCTGGTGGGCTAGGTACACACTTAGACCAAGGTTGTGTTGGAATAAGAAGGGGGAGAGGTTTGTGAACAGAGAAATGGAGCACTGTACAATTTAGAGAAGACTGAGTAAATGGAGTGGCAAAAATGCAGACCAGGTGTAAGGGAGTTTTATTAAGATGAATTCTAAAAAGATGTTGCTAGCAGTCTTAGAGTACATCAGGATTGACCACTCAGGGAATGTGGGTGAGAGGTTTGTCTGTAGACAAGATTATGTGTATTTCTTGAGTGGTTAGAAATCACGAGGGAAGTAAAGCTCAGGTGCGTACCTGCTGTTAGGGTACACTGCAGGGTGTGACACACGTGATGTGGGGGTAGTATGGGACAGTATCGGCGAGGTGACAGCTGAAGGGAGGAGTTCAGAGATGGTAGAGCATAACAAAATACAAAAGAAAAGAGTTAAGTAATGGGAGCATTCATGATTTCGAGCAGTTTCTCAGTAGTCAGAGTAACAAGAAGGCAAATAAGATGTGGATTAAAGAAAGCCAGAATGGAGAACTCTGTCAGGTCTTAGAAGAGGTCTAATTGGTGTTAAAAAGGTTGCAGTGAATGGCATATATAATAAGAAGTAAAGGCCTGCATATGGATAGAAGTTAGACAGCAGACTAACTCTTGAAATCTTGATGGGAAAAAATTTTTTAAAGAATTTATATCTGTGTGTGTGTGTGTGTGTGTACACACATATATGTATTTAAAACCCTCAAGAATAGCATTACATGCTATTTAAGGAGACACAAGTATTTATTAAAATTATACAAGTATCAAATTATGTAGTGAGGCAGAAGTAAATGATTCTGAAGTGGTACAGAGGAAATCTCATATGTGCAATATTTTATTTCTCTAAAAAAATCTCAAATACAGCATAAAGTTAGAATATAAAGAAGTGGGTAGTAGGTGTATGGATTTGGGAGGAATGGAATAATTTTCATTAAAAGATTTGACTGATACGAATAGTTAGGGAGCAAGGTCAGGATGAATCTTGATGCAAAGCCATCAAGGGCGACCTGTTTGACCAGCAGGAGAGCATGGCAGGAGGGTGTCTGGTGAGGGCATAATCTGTATTTTAAGAAGTGGGTGGGTATCTTTAAGGAAGAATACCTCAAGAGAAAAATAACGTATCCCTCACTATGATTAGAGATGGAAGCTGAAAATGTGATAGATGTTAATAATCTATGACGGAGCAAATAATCAAAGGAAATTAGGAAGAAGTTGTTGAAGAATGGATGTTAAAATTTGCTTAAAAATTAAGGTATCACGTTAGAACTGTCTGGAAGTGAGAGAAACTATTGAGACATGTATTTAAAAAGAGAGCGAAGGAAGAGGTAGATAAGAACTGAGGCTGAAATCTAAGTAAGAAGAGGGAGCGTCAGATCTGGGCTTGGTGCAGAGCGTTAAGTCTTGCAAGATGGCAAACAGGGAAGGGCATGAAAGGCCAGGATGGGGAATGCTGAGAGATAATCAGAACGGGAAGTTCAGTGAAGAGTTGTACGTGAAGCCAGATATCAGCGAACCTGCTGAGGAAAGAGACTGGGATGTGGCTTAAATAAGAACTGGAATATGACATGTTGCTGCCCAGAAAGCTTTGTTGGAAAAAGATTGGAAGCAACAGGTATAGGCAATAGAATGAGAAGCTAGAGAGAGATTAAACGGGATGGACTTAAAATGGGCCAAGTGGGGATCTCTGGGAAGTCCAGACTGTATGGAAGGTGGAAACAGACTCAGTACAGAGTATAGGAAATAAGGAAGATCCAAGAAGTTTGAATTGTGAGTGCTGAGTGTCAAAGCTGTAGAGGTGATTAGGTTCACTGGAATGACCCAGCTGAGAGGAGGCGGCATGGTGGAGGAAGTGCAGGGAGTTTGCAGCAGCAGGAGAAAGGGAGAGTGGAGAAAAGGAAGAGAAGAGCAATGTCCAAGTCGCCTGCAGATGGAACACTGGTATTTGTATTCCATCCTGCCGATGGGACAAGTGGCTGTTGCTGCATACGGGGGCCAAAGGTCATGACAATACAAAGGAAGAGGGGATGGCAGGTGAGTAAGGCACTGTAAGAATTAAGAGAGCACCTGAGTAAAGGGCACAGCAACAAGACACAACAGGTGTGAATGGAAGAAACAGAGCAGCTGTCACATCTTAGAACTGGGTCTGGAATGGGAGAGGCTCCAGGGCCTGAAGAAGAGTAGGAGCTGAGGAGGCTGGCTCTTGAAGTCTTAGCTTATTTAGGACTCAGTGATTGCTTCCTAGGAAAGGTTAGAAGGAGATGGACTAAGATAAGCCCCAATAAGCCATTGGTGGAAACCTTAAAAACATCACCACTGACTTTTTAGAAGGTGTGGATTGAATACTTTTTCTGTAGTACAAATGAATGCTTACGGGTTAAGGAGTGGTTGGGGCTCATGATGAATGCTTAAGATCTGGCAGGGCAGATACGCAAAAGAAATTATGGAAGACTCACCTGTAAGCGATGTTAAATTTCCTGAGAAGGTAAGGAATCATGTAAGGACTGGCAGAAAGTGGGAGAAGCAACTGAAAAGCTGTGTGTAAAGCAAGAGGAAAGAGGAAGGGAGAGAAGACGCTGGTTAGAGGGGGGTTTGGGGTACACGGGGTTCAAAATGGCAGATACCACAGAGACCAGAATGAGGGACACAGGTATCAGCGACCATCTAACTTCACACATTGTCAAAATACTTGTTACCATGAAGTTTTCACCTCTGGAGCCCATGTGCTTGGGAAACTAGTAAGTCAGCATTCTTGTTTGCACACAAGGTTGTTCAGGATAGTGTGTGTTTGCTGGGGTTGAGGCTCTTCTGCCGATAGGCTTGCTTCCTATGCTCAAGGTTTTTCAACGTGTTGTGCATTGTTTCCATCACCTTCCCTACCATACGCGTGGAACAACTCAATCAATTCGCCAATCGGTAAGTAAACGCTCCTGAAAAGTTTCTTATTTATATATTCACTTAAAAAATGTACATGACTCTGTTATTTATCTTGAAAGCCTTTCATTATTCCTTACAGCGTAAAAGGAGAATGCATTTACGGATGGTCTTTTATCTTAGCGTGGGAGCACTGTGTACTACACACAAACATGTACACTAATGAATGAATTATATGTTCAGTAATTATGTAGTTGTCCTTAAAAATAGTTTACACTATAAGAAATACTTGAAAGTCTTTGTAATAATATTTTTGTGATGGTTGAGAAAATAGGTTGGATTTTTTTAAAGGACGCTATGAAGGGCTTTTTCAAACTTAAAATATAGCAACATAAGCATTTAGTAACAAAAACTGTTACTCAACATACTTTAAACCAAGGATAATGAAAATTGCTTATACTTACAAAGCAGGTGAGTCACAAAGAGAATTGTGTGGTGAGGCAGTTCGCAAAAGGAGAGAGAGGGGAGTAAAATGAGCTATAAGAGTGACAGTATCCAGGAAAGTATGTTTGCATAAAAAAGTGTGGCTAATAAAGAGAAAGGTTAGGGACGGTCCCCTGAAGTGGGCCTAAAAGGAGGAGAGTTGCGGGGATCCTACCAAGAAATAAATAGAAGTGAAAGCCATTCAGCAAAATCTGTAGGAAAGAAGTACGGAAACAGATTGAGCAATGCATGTAGAATAAAAAGAGGAGCCGAACAGGGAGTTATTAGTGAGTGCAGGAGAATGGTACATACTCAATATATGGATGGTTAATAAAAGATAAAATTGGGGATGGACACCAAGAAAATGGGTGGAAAAGCAAAACGTAGCTTCAAATGGGGAAGGTCATGTGCAGAAGGACATTGGTAGGCAAGGTTTGGTACTGTAATGGTAGCTAATGGAAGGAGGAAGAATACAGATGATGGAAACTAAGTAAAAAGAGCACTGTATGGACTAGCCCCCGTCTCAGAGGAACTAGAGCAAATATAAGGGAAAAAAGCTTCCAGTAGGGAGACCCAGAAACATGAGGGCAGTGGAAGTAGTGCACGCGTCAAGGAGATGGGTACAGGACTGCAGATCAGCGGAAGGTACTGAGGAGCGTGAGGTGGGATGGAAAGAAGTCAGAAGGCAGCTACAGACATTAGAGTGGAGTGCGTACAAAAGGCAAAGGGGAAAAGAGATCGAGTTGCATGTTTAATCCAGTTCCAAACAAAGGAGGGGAAAGAGGTTAAGAAATGGGTCACGAGGGACTCAGTGGACATAGGGAAAGGCTGTCATGGAAGGGCACTGAAAAGTGCACATCCATACCTAGAAAGGGCATTGAACTTGACGAGAACAACGGTACTGGGCAGATTATGGGCCAGGGGTGGGAGGGCAGGAAGAGGCAGGGAAGGGAGAGGCAGGCATGGGGGGCTATGCAGAAATAGGCTGACAGGACTATTTCTGCTAGAAATAGCAGAAATGAAGACTAAAATATGAGACTCTTCTAGTCTCATATTCACTTTTTCTCAGGGACAAAAGTGTCCTCAGTAATGGAAATAAAAGAGGAACAAAAGAGGAAATTGCATGACTTACTACTATATACAGAGGCCGTGAAAAAATGAGTGAACAGAAAAACTAATGTATCATAGGGAACACAGCAAAGAGTGACTAAATTAAGGTGGTTGGACAGAGAATCTTGCAAAACTCATCACAGGACGTAATTTAAGGAGCTTTGAAGGCTAAATGAAAAAAGAGAAAATGCTGAATGGGAACGAGAGGGAAATCTGGCTAAGGAGGTTAGAGTGGATTTACCTTTCTGGAGCTGAGTTCAAGGGAGGATCCAGTTTTCAACAAGATCTAGAAGAGAAAGAAACGGTCCACCAAAGACAGTAGAGTAGAGGAACAAGGGATGACAGGGAAAGATTAGAGAATCTCCTGCGAAATACTAACTCTGTAAAAGAAAGGGAGCTGTAGGGAGCAGATTTCCAGAGGTCTGTCAGAGGAAGGAAATGGGAAGCACTTGGAACACAAGTAAAATTCAGCACTGGAGTGAATGAGGCATGGAACAAGATATTAAGTAAAAAGAAATAAAAGTCATACTCAAGAATAACTCTTGATGACGAGGGAGGACAGATCCAAGAAATAAAAAGTGTAACTGTAAAGTAGCCTGGGGTTTGGGCACATCAGTGTCAGGGCGTAAGCATGGGCAGGGAGCCGGGCCCGTGTCCGCAGCTGGGCCGGTGCTGGGCTTGGAGGACAAGTGTCCCCGGCCGCTGATGGAAGCAGGAGGCTAGAGGTGTGCGAGGGTGGAGCGCAGCACAGGGTCGGGGCAGGCTTCCACTGCGGTGATTCTTGCCGAGGATGGGGGGGTGGTTTTCACCCGAGGGGGGCTGTGGGCATGGCCCCCAGGGCAGGCCTATCAGAACATCTGAGGGGGAGCAGTGCTCTGCTCGGTGCAAAAGCAAACCCCAAAACACGCCCAGACGATGACGCTGATAGGCGGTCTTGGGGGTCATGGGTCCTCGGGTGAGAATCACTGGGTGGAAGGGGCCGGTGGAGGGCGGGCAGAGAGGGGACGCTTGCGCAGGTGAGCCCCCGAGCCGGGGCGGGTGACGGGGGAGGCAGCAGAGTCGGGGCCGTCAGACGTGGGGAGACGGAGCCCGGCCCAGGCAGACAGCGAGCAAATGGATGTAGCCGAGAAGGCCTCTGGTTTGATGGGGAGCTGGGGGGGATGGGGGCGGGGGGGTTGAAGGCTGGGGTTTACTGTCAGTGGGTGCGGACGCAGAGGAGCAGAGGACACGTGAGAGGACGGCGGAGGGAGGCGGAGTGGCTGGAGCGGGGTCGGGCCGCGTGTCTGAGGCAGAGACCACTGACCTGGGCTGAGCAGCGGGGGAGGGATGGAGAAGGGCGCGCTCGGCACAGAAGACCCCGCGTCCAGCGGGACGACTCCCACAGAGTGGCTGAAGGAAGGTCAGGTGGCTCAGGTCGCAGGACGGTCCCTGTGCCGCGTGTGCAGTGGAGACGCGAGCAGGAGGGGCGCCGAGCCGGGCCCTGGAGGTGGGGCAGGCGAGCGGTCTGCAGCAGGGGGAGAGTGTGGGAGAGCAGAGGTGGCCCGATGGGCGACAAGAGTGACAGAGGACAGGGGATGGGGCCTGGCAGGGGGGGCAGGGGAGGCTGGCGAGAGGACCGGGGAGCGCGCTGTGCCGAGGGCGGCAGAGAGCCCAGAGGACGGAGTGGACGTGGAGAGACCAGGAGCCGGGTCCCCAAGTGGGGACAAGGGCGTGGGGAAGCCGGTGCAGGAGGAAGAGGACAGCCAGTGAGGGCCGTGGGGCAAGAGGGGGCAGCAGGCCAGTGGAAGAGGAGATGGAGGAGGTCGTGGCCCATTTAAACGCTGGAGACAGCCGCGTCGGTGCAGGGGTGGTGACAAGATGGTGCAGGGGTGGTGACAAGACAGAAGGCTGGAGAAATGCCCAGAGAATGGGCTCCTCCCAAATGGCGGCCCCGAGAAGGTAGAGAGTTTAGCGGTGATTTCAGCGGCAGATGGACGCCGTACAGCTCACTGTGGACGGAGAAGCTGGTCACCCAGGGTGCAGGAGGGCAGGTCGACTAGGGAGCAGGTTCAAGGGAACGAGCTGGGACTCCCTCGCGTGACAGGTGGTAGGGAGTTGGTCAGGGGAGTGGAAGGGAAGCGACAGGGACAGGCAGCAGGGGAGAAAGGAGAGGACCTCATATGCAGCAGGGGCTCACGATGGGTAGAGGGAGCGGCGCTGAAAAGGAGAAGGTGTCATGAAAAGTTCCCAGTCTGGGGACAATGGCTGATTGCAGGGGACAAGGAGGCAAGAAGGGTGGCATGTGTGGCACGAGATGGGATGGCAGGAGCAGAGCCAGGTGCAGGACCCATGCCCTGGGCATATGAAGACTCAGGACCCTCAGGGACAAATGGGGTAAGGGGCACGATGAGGTGGAAGAAGTGCAACGGCGTCGCCACACCGTCAGACAGACGCCAGGAACATGTGGCAGGTGTCCTCAGGGATGGCAGGACGGACGCCTGTGCATGCCAGCCCGGGTGTGGCTAGCAGCTATACTTAGAAACGCTGGGAGAGCATGCAGGAACCAAGGCTGGTACCCTTGCCCAAGGATCATGGAATCCATGCCTCAGCTCTGCCAAGGGGGCAGAAAGGATGGAGGTCTAGCACGTAGCGGCGAGACTCCATTAGAGAGGGAGGGAGGACTGTCGAAACGAGTGGGGTGTCAAAGGTTGAGTCTGAGAAGATAACGTGGACAGCACAAGGGCCCAGAGGGAGGGAGCAACGGCAAGGCGGCGGGGGTTTGGGCCTCTCGGCTGAGAGGCTTGATCAGGTGGACCGCAGAGGGCCAGGGAGAGTGGGAAGGAGAGGGACAGGAGCGTCCTAGAACCTGCACGTGGTGTTGGGAAGGGAGCAAGACCAAGAGGGAAGGACGGTGAAGGAGGGATCTGGACAGTCTCACTGGGGAGGGGCCGGGCAGTGGTGATGGCACGCGTGCATCGGGTGGCCCCCGGCGTAGAAGGAATGGAAGCAGGGGAGGTGAGGGAAGGAGGATGAACTGAAAGTGCAGGCCTGGGGTAAGGGCCTGTGGGCAAGGGCTGGACTGAAAAGGAGGAGGAAGGTGAAATGGGATGAGGCTAGGGAAGAGGGAACCTAAAGGGAAGAGGGAGGCCAGAGCCAGTGGAAGGACCAGACGAGCGACAGCAGATAGTTTCAGAGAGAACAATGGCCTATTGAGGGGATAGAAGAGTGTGAGTGGAGAGCAGGTCTCAGGAGGGAGCACACCCGATGGTGAAGGGATGACCCAATGTGATTCCATGACAGGCACTGGGAGCCTTGACATATACGGGCACTGGAGAAAAGTCTGGGCGCTTACCTGCACTGAGGAGGGAAAGGGAAGAAATGGGTTGTGTGAGGAAAGCTCCCGGGAAGGAATGTCAAAATGCGGCCTTGTGGCAGCTCAACAGGTGACCTCTCAGAGATAGACTGGGAGACAGTGATGGGAGGCACTGGGGAGGATGGAGGGTGGAATGTGCTGGAAGGGAGAAGACAGACGCCAACAGGAGTAGCGAGAAGAGGGAAGCGTCAAGTAGGAATCCTGGCACATCTCAGGGGTGCCTACCAGAAGGAATTCCAGAGCGTGAGGCTAGACCACTCCAGCAGAGGCACGGGAAGGAGGGGCAGAAAAGGGCAGTAGCCGTGGGCTCCTGTGGCCTTGAATGTGGTGGCAGGAACAGAATTTTTTGGCCAGGCTCCTTAATACAGATCCGGTGGGGAAAGGGTGGGAGGAGGAGGTGAGGTGGGGTATGGGGTTTGGGTCCCAGTGGGGTGGCTTTGACTGGGTTGGACAGGACAGCAGGGTTGGGACTGACAGGAATAGGATGTGGGTGGGGGGAGAGGGACACGAGTCATGTTCCAGGCACTGAGAAAACCATCTTTTTAACTGAGCTTGTGGGCTGATTACATGTCCAGGGTTGAGGATGATGACTACAGGCTGAGGAGAGGGCAGAAGAGACCAGTGAATCCACCCGCAGAGGACAAGGGAGAGTAGCTGCAGGAAAGGTGGAAGGGCAGTGGGCTTGGCAGGAGTCAGAGGGACGTGAGGGCCACCGGGGCAAGGCTCTGCAGGGACACGGTGTCACGGGTCTGAAATCAGGAGGGGCAACACAGGGAAGCAGACAATGGCAAGCACTAAGGCCAGTATTGGACCAAAGACACTGTCACAGTGCCTTGTGTCATGAAGGGTGGGGGCGGGAGGGGTGTGAGGGTGAGGGGTGAAGAGAAGAGTGCTCTAGAGCACACCGGGGACTGGGCACATCGGTGTCACAGAGTAAATGTGGAAGGAATGTGGTGGTTCCAAGAGGACAGAGCCGGGTCAATGTCCGAGTGTGGGGAAGCGCTGGGAATTTGAAGAACAGTGTCAGTGACAACCAGTGGAGGCTAGAGGTGCGCGAGGGCGGAGCGCAGCCCGGGGGTCGGGGCGGGCTTCCACTGCGGTGATTCTTGCCGAGGATGGGGGGGGAGG
>LNAC01000049.1:1815850-1887857 GCA_002007465.1 Ailurus styani | reverse complement strand
GGCTGGAGCGGGGTCGGGCCGCGTGTCTGAGGCAGAGACCACTGACCTGGGCTGAGCAGCGGGGGAGGGATGGAGAAGGGCGCGCTCGGCACAGAAGACCCCGCGTCCAGTGGGACGACTCCCACAGGGTGGCTGAAGGAAGGTCAGGTGGCTCAGGTCGCAGGACGGTCCCTGTGCCACGTGTGCAGTGGAGACGTGAGCAGGAGGGGCGCCGAGCCGGGGCCCTGGAGGTGGGGCAGGTGAGTGGTCTGCAGCAGGGGGAGAGTGTGGGAGAGCAGAGGTGGCCCGATGGGCGACAAGAGTGACAGAGGACAGGGGATGGGGCCTGGCAGGGAGGGCGGGGGAGGCTGGCGAGAGGACCGGGGAGTGCGCCGTGCCGAGGGCGGCAGAGAGCCCGGAGGACGGAGTGGACGTGGAGAGACCAGGAGCCGGGTCCCCCAGTGGGGACAAGGGTGTGAGGAAGCCGGTTCAGGAGGAAGAGCACAGCCGGTGAGGGCTGTGGGGCAAGAGGGGGCAGCAGGCCAGTGGAGGAGGAGATGGGGGAGGTCGTGGCCCATTTAAACGCTGGAGACAGCCGCGTCGGTGCAGGGGTGGTGACAAGACGGTGCAGGGGTGGTGACAAGACGGAAGGCTGGAGAAATGCCCAGAGAATGGGCTCCTCCGAAATGGAGGCCCCGAGAAGGTAGAGAGTGTAGCGGTGATTTCAGCGGCAGACGGACGCCGTACAGCTCACTGCAGACGGAGAAGCCGGTCACCCAGGGTGCAGGAGGGCAGGTCGAGTAGGGAGCGGGTTCGAGGGAACGAGCTGGGACTCCCTCGCGTGCCCGGCAGGCGGCAGCGACGTCGAGCAGAGAGCCTGTCGCTGAGCATGGTGACCCAGCGCGTGGTGTGTAAGAGTGACAGCGGGGTCTGGGGCCGCCACGGGACGGAGAGCGAGGGTGTGCCACGGGAGCAGATGGGACAAGAAAGGGACGGGCCGGTGGAGGAGTGGAGAACCTCTGGTGGCTGGAGGGGCTCGGTTTGTAAGGGCATCAGGGAGAATGGACAGTGCCGTGAAGAACGCCCCGTCTGGGGACACGGGCAGCTCTGGGGGCGAGCGGGGGGCATGTGCGGTGCTGAGGCCAGAGGCAGGAGCACGCTCGGGAACACAAGCAGGGGTGCTGGAGTGTCTGCGGGCGGGCGCTCTCCGACGGGACGGTAGACGGTGTAGGGCACTGGCGGAGGGAGAGGCGACCAGACAGGCACACGCAAAGCACGGGTGGTCCCGGGCAGCCCACTGGACTTTGAAAGGACCGCACCAAGCACTGGAAAATTCGCATGTTGTCGACGGTGACACACTACTCATAGATTTACTTTTTTTCCAGTGGAAACGAGCAGAGGAAAGATGGAAAGAGAAGTGGTTAAAATGAAATTGAAATTAAGCTGACAGTGTACTTATTAAATAATTCTTGGAATTACTGAGCAACATTCTGATGGTTATGATGCACAGCACTGCCTGTGAACTTGATCACTATTAATGGGACAAAGGAAAATGGGAGAAATATATAAAAATAAGTTGTCATAGGAAGATAGGTGTCTGCCTGCAAACTCTCTCAGGTAATCACATGGAAGCGGGTAGATCCAGGAGAATAATGTCACATCATCCAGAGATAAATTCATGAAGTGAAGCCCGAAGGTGCTTCGCGCGCTCCTGGTGTCCAAAGACGAAGGTGCGTGTCAGTCATTAGAGGAATTCTGAGCGATGAGAGTAGCTTAAAGAGGAAGTTCCCAAGTGGAACCAAGCCTGAGTGCTACAAACAAGGGGAAGTTTTTTCCTAAGGCTGAAAGAAGGGAAAAGAGGAAATGAGTGGATCCGCCACCCTTTGTTGCCTTCTGGAGAGAGGTTTTCATGTAAGGAAGGCAGCAATAAAGATGCGTACCTCGATGACGGTGCGACAAGGGAACACGTAAATAGGCTGGGGAGACGGGCTGAGAGTGAGCAGAGAAGGGAATGTTAGAAATTTCGGTGTATGTGAGGCAAGCCAGACTGGTGCCAAGATGAGGGAGCGGGTGGATAAGGAGACCGGAGACTGGGAACCTTGGCCAGTCTCATAATGGGCCAAACTGGAGGAATACTGATTCTAAGGCTAGACTGATAGGCATTCCAGTGACTGAGGCAGAGGAAGCGTTGGTTGAATAATAATGTTCTACCTACCCTAATTTTTAGTATTTGAATAAAAATGCGGAATATGTGCTTAGATTGGAAGACTGCAAAGTTTCACGAAGGGTCATGAAGAGGGTTCCAGTGAGTGGCTGGAGGTGGGTAAAAGTGAAAAACTCTGAGATAGATCTCAGCTAAGTGAAGCTGCTCATCCAGCGTGTCAGGAGTTAATATGATTAATATCAAACACCAGATAATGGGATGGAGGCTACAGATTGGCAGGGAGCCAGGGGAGGAGGGTTTGAAGCCCATCAGAATCCTGCAGTAGCTCAAGTGAGGATGGGGGTCAAGGACGTGCCAGCAGAGATGGAGCCCAGCAGCAGACATGAGTTAGTAATTGTCACCAGCGTCCCTCGTGACAGACAGAGGAAGAGGCTCCTACACGTGTGCTGTTCAGCTGAATCTTAGGATGGATACTTTCCACTGCAGGCTTCTTAAGTGAGTTATTTAAATGGGGTGAAGACGTCTGAGATGACAAGTGTGATGCACTAAGGCCCGCTGGTCCCACAGTACAAACAGTAGAGGGGTCCCAGTGACTCGGAATAGGGAGTGGGACGAAAAGTTCAACAGGCAGGGGCCAGCGAGAGGAAAGGCTTGTAGGACGTCGCACACGTCATCTGTGAGTGCAGTAAAGCCTCAGGGGAAAGAAAGCTGCTGAGTTGGAAAGGACACTAAGAAAGAAGGATGCCTTAAGGCCTTTCTCAACATTTTTGCACAAAGAAGGAACAGCTGGAGGACAGAAGATGACCAGCAGGTCTCACGGAATTGAGATCTGTGATGCCGATAACTCTTTCCACACACTGCCCGCGATCTGAGGGAAGGACTTACGGGACCATCTTGGTGTTGGGTTCAGGTAAATTTCGTCAGATGGGGTTTAGATGTTTTGTACACATATAAAGTGAGGGGGAGAGCGAAAGTCTCAAGATACAGCAAAGATAAGGATAATTGCTAGAACAACTCTCTGGAGGTTGGAGGGCCTGTGTCCTGTGAACTGTGGAAGACTTGATTTTTAAAGATAAAGAGAGAAAGTGGGTAGTTCAGATGAAGCAATAACAACTTCTATTTATTGAGTATTTACTATGTGTCTGGTACCATGCTGATCATCTTATTTAATTTCATTTCATCCTATAACAGTCCTAAAAGGTTTACAGAGAATTAATAATCTGTCTAAGTTACCCAGTCCATATGTAGCAGTCAAAATCCAGATCCCAATCTATCTCCCAAAAATCTATCTATCTCTGTCTTTCTATTATGCTATACAGTTTTCGAGTTGATAGAAATCGCAATCTGTGTAATTTCTTTTCTCTTCTGTGGTTGTATGAAAAATATACTTTTTGCAGTTAGTAGAAGTGATGTATAGATCTTCAGGTGATTGGAAAAATTCATAGTTTTTGCGGTGGGGAAAATGCAAAACGGGGGGTGCGGTAGAAGACTCTTATTACCATCTATGCCCTGGTATTTCACTTCTGTTCTTTGCACAGCAAAGACTCTGAATTGGCCGTTGATTAAAAATACGAGAATTTCTGACCAAACTAAAGAATAGAAAGGAGTTTGGCTTTAAGTAGGTATATGATGGGTCAAATATAAATTGACTACTAACAATTAAGTTTTAAAGGTCCAAGTATTGAAACAAAATTCCATTTCTTTTCTCCAAGATGCAAAGACAGGAGTTTATAACTCTAAACAAGAGTTTAACACCAATCAGCAAACCCTTTGGAAAGTTTAATAGGAAACAAAATTCTCCAAGTGCCAAATTTTTATAGATAAAATACTAACAAACCATCAAGCAAAAGAGTCCGTAGCCAGCAGACCAAAGGTTGAAGCCTCTGGGCTAATTTGTAAGATCTGCGCTTTAAAAATAAATTAACTCTTTAGAAAGGGGGGGGTGAGAAAACCTTCCCTATGCTTCTTCTCTTGGTAGAAATGTTTTCTCTTATTGTTGTGGCTGTTTTCTCCTGTACAATGTAATTTCTGTAATTTCGATATTGTTGTTTTCTGTATTTTGATATTGTAAACTTGTATTTCTTGTATTCTGTTAAGACCACTCCCTGGGGTGTGAGGCACCTGAGTTATCAATTATCCAAGTGAACCTGGGGAGATGGAAGGAGCTAGTATTCTCAGTTGGGAAGAGTTGGATTCTTCAATGAGTTCAGCATTTCACTTGCCTTTAAAATTAAGTTGCAAAGTAATGGCATCCCTTAAAAAAAGAGAACCTCAGAAGTACAATAAGGAGAGGAATTTTGAAAAAAGGAGAGGTGGCTATTGGGGGAAAAAAAAAAAGATAAAATGCAGTTTCCCAGGATGATCGCTGAAGCCACAGGGCGATGTTAAGACCGGGCCCCGGTACTGGTTTGGAACAAGGGTGAATAAAACTGGTTTGACTTGAGAGTACGGCCAGCTTCAACAGTGGCTGGTGGGACATCCTTTAGACAGATGTAACCAGAGGGAAACAGACCAGGAGAGAAAGTGAAGGCAAAAGGGGGTGGAGCTAGAGAAACTTCATAAAGGGATAAAGGAGGTGATTAATAGTCAAAGTCAGATGGCTCAATGCTTGCAGGAGAAATACTGGAGGCCAGATAGGAAAGTGCCTTCCTACCCAGGGGGTTATGGATCCGGAGTGGCGCAGAAGAGCAGAGCAGGTCCGCCGAGGGCCAGAGGGAACCACCTGGGATTCGGACCCAGTAATGGTGCCAACTTGAATCTACCTCGTGCTAGAGTGAGTAGCCTGGTCTATCGTCCAACACAGAGGAGATTGGGCAGGGGCTCCCAGAACCAACATCTAGAAAGGGAGTTGGTGGAGGGGCTAAGAGAAGGCAGGTTAAGCCCCAGACAGAACTGAATGATGACCAGGGATAACTATTTACTAGTACTTTTACGATTTCTTGTAACTCTGTAACTTCTTTCCCCAGTATTTGTGAATTTTGTTAACGTCTGTTTTTTCCTGTACCAGTAGTAAAAATTGTTTCTTCGTGTACTAGTAGTAAAGATTGTCTTTTTGTGTACTAGTAGTAAAAATTGTTCTTTTGTGTACTAGTAATAAAAATTGTTCAAAACATAGAATGTGGTATGTGTGCTTATTTCTGTAAAAACTGGGTAACAGTGTCAAGATATGGAGTGAATGTGGGAAGAAAAGAATTCAGGTGGGGAAATGGGAAAAGAAATCAAGTACAATAAATACTTGACATTCACAAGAGGTCAGTCGCAAGACCTCAAACCCCGAATTTGTAGACACTGCTGGCCCTAGCAGTTGGCCTTCCTTCATAGGCCTCCCCGCCCCTCTCTCAAGACTGCTTATGGGTCAAGGAGAGAATTACAACACTCTTCTCAAATGTGGGTACACAGAATTGGCTAATCCACTCATTAGGATGAGACATACTCTCAAGCCACCAGCCTTGTGCTAGGACCCCAGAGACAATTATTTTAAAATGCCACAAACCTACTAGATACAAAGTCCTTAGGCTGCCCCAGAAACAAACATCAAGGAGGAGGAGGCCATGATCCTTCACAGGAGACATCACGTCCACGAACCCTCATGAGTGGTTATACTGTTCCACCAGGAAGCCTGAGTTCCTTGTTGACCTACCACTGTATACATTCAGTTTTTAACATTAAACGTCCAACAAATACTACTCAGAGACTTAGCTATGAAATTGGTATTTCTGCAGCCCTAACTAATTTTATAAATATAAATACACTGTCATTATCATTACATTTCAATCTGGAAAAGAACCATGTTCTGAACCCCACACATTTGCCCAGACATTTAAGAGCTCAGGTTGTAATGCATTCCTACTCCTCTCTCTTCTCTCCTGTGGGTTAGTACCTGCGGTCGAGTCATCATCAGGCAGGCGAACGAGAGTGTAACATATTCCCGGCTGATTGTAAGCGAGGCTGGGGACTGGGATGCAACACAGCACCTCGTAGGAATCCGACGGCTCCACCTGCACCGTCACTTTCTCCAGCAGCTGGTCGTTCAGAGTATTGGTGCAGTCAAACTGAAAAGTCAGCAGACAGAAAAGTGATGAAGGCAAACAACTCTTTTCTAGCAAGTTGGTCCTGCCCATCCATGACCCACGTCTCCGTTCTGAAACCCGCTGGCCTTTCCCTCTCTGAGCTGTCCTGCAGGTCTCCTCCTAAGAATTTTCTTGAGGCAACAGGGGTTGCCTTGAGTTCCTTCTGTTTCTTTTGTCAGTTTCTTCTCTTTCCTGAGACTGAGTTGTACCAAACAAGATGGTAGAAGTCTAGCAGCTAAGAATCAAACTGAAATCCAAGTTCTTGGAACAACCCACTTAATTTACCCTGATATTAAATGATGATTGATTATTTTTGAATAAGTTGTACGTGATGTTGTCTGATTTCTTCAGACATTTTGGTTTTATGTCCTTTTAAATTTTAACCATCATGTGAAGGCATTTCTATAGCTATGGAGTTAGGAAAACCCAAGAAATGAGGTCAAGTTCCTTCTCAGTAGAAAGCAGCTAGAATCATAAACTGAAGGGGAATCAACACTCGTCTCCGAGCACCTGGAGATGCTACAGGAGCCGGTGGTGGCACTTCCCTCACCTGGAACACGATGTGATTGGTAAACATGTGCTTGATACAACGAACAAAATATTCTGTCTCTGCTTCCGTAAGTTGAACAGGCTCAGAAGACTTGAACAAGGGTCCCAGATCCATAAACTCGGGAATGGCAGCCAGTTGTTCTTTGAGAAAAAAGGTAAGAAGAGAAGGAAGAAAGTAACACGAGAGAGGAAAAGACATTACTCTGGGTGCCTAAAATGTTTTAAGTTTCCACTGTTTAGTCACAGTTGAAAGCTTAACTATGTCCCCAAGCTTTAGGGAAATAATCTTTTAAGAGAGTTTATATCCTGAATTACCACAAGGGAAAAAAAAAAAGAAACTAAGTTCCAAATTTTGTAGAATTTTGAGTTCCCTGTTAACCAAGATACAGAGTAAGGACAATATTCCCAGTTAGTAAGTTAGCAGATGGAAATTGAAAAGTCCCACGGGCTCCAGGTAGCCCAGCACCTGTCACTTTGAATAATAGATATTCAGTCATATAAAGATTTCCTGTATTGAGAATTAATCACTTTTAATAAAAGTAGTGGACTTCATTATATTTACAATGCCTGGGATGCAAGACTGTTACTTCCACACATCAAATCAACATACCTTGGAAAATGTCTTGCCTGGAAGGAGCCAACTTCTCTGGCTTAGTGGCCACAAGTGTGATTTCTACACAGACAGAGATGAGCAATCAAGTGAGTTTCCCTCCCACTATCAAGCTAAAAATGCACACAGAAAGAAATGAGGGCAGAAACTTCTAGCAGATATATAAAGAGTATTCCTAAATCATACCGGTAGATTCTTTGTCACCTTTTTTAGAGAGAAGCTCAACTTAAAGTGTAATTAGTGAACATATTTTGTGAAATAATAAAGTGGCCCTAAAAATACAGAATTTGCTTTAAATGGACCAGGATGTTAAAAAAAAATTCTTAAGAGGAGGAGCAATTTATAAAACAAATCTTATGATTCAAACAGGAAACATTACTGGTATAATATCAACAGAAAAACTGAAAGTTTTGAAGGTTAGCATAGTATCTTTCATCCTCACTTTGAGCCACTAAACACTTTCCTCCCTTCCTTCCATCCTTTTTTTTTTCTTGGTTGTTGTTGTTATTGTTTGAGTTTTAAAGTTAGATATTCTTTGGGGAATACTTTTTATGATCCTGTCCCATATATTCTTTCACAACAAACCTAAGACTTTACCAATTTCAGAAAAAAAAAAACCCAGGAGGTAACAGCACAATCACTGTTCTGAGACACACAGTGACCCACTAACTTCAAATGCTGTAACACTTAGCATTAAAACAAACAAAAAAACCCACTCAATCTGGGTCAGGCTTCATATTCTATGTGAAAACCAGGGGAAAACTTCTTTTTTTTAAAGATTTACTAATTTGAGAGAGGTAGTGCACACATACATGCAAGTGCGGGGAGGGGCAGAGGGGATCTTTCAAGCAGACTTCTACCCCCCCCCGCCCCCCACCGAGTACAGAGCCAATGCGGGGCTCGATCTCATGACCCTGAGATCATGACCTGAGCCAAAGCCAAGAATCGGATGCTCACTGACTGAGCCACATAGGAGAACACTATTTAAATCCCTAATTAAGAAAATACACCCATCTTAGTGCCATAAGATTTAGGAGTGACAATTAAACAAAAGAAGTATTTGAGAAAATGTGCTAACAGCATATTCGATGGGTGTAAAACTACCCACACAAAGAAAAACTAACAGTTAAGCATTCCCATTACCTGCTTTCTGCTCGAAGACGGGAGCCATAGCAAGAGGAATAGACTTCATGTCGAAGGGCTTCTCTGAAGGCTCCAGTGTGTACTGGTGGAGGGCCTTCTCCATTCCCGGCACAGAGACAGTGAGGCCTACGGAACAGAAAGCTCAGCATTCTAACAATCCCAGGATCCAGAGACGCCCGGATCTGTAATATCTACCTAAGCTTTCTGACAAAAGAGAAGAGTAAAACCATAGGCTTTATAGCCCAAGTCATTCAAAATGAAGCCATTTTATAAAACTGCCTTATAATTTTGCCCAAGGAAGCATGAGAGCAGCGCATAAAAATTTCCAACAAATTTGAAGTACCTTCCGGAAAAGAAGGCAACTTAACCGTGTGGGAATAATCATAACATAAGGAAAAAAAGCAAACCCAACCAAGAGGGAGCTCAGAGAGAACCAGGAACAAGCCACGTTCTTTGGGCCCTTACATACTTGAGGTTCCCCTAGAAATGGAAGTGCATTCAAAGACAAAAAAAGAAGCATTTTGCCTAATGAAGTTGGCTCATATGCAAATCATGAGATAACGCTTCCAAGATCCCATTCGGGGAACAAAAGTGTATTTGTCTCCATTCTTGGCTCTCACTGACCATTGAAGATGTACGTAGCATTCAGTGCCATCTGCCTCTGCTGCAGCACATTCAGGTAGAAAGTAGCTCTGTCCCGAACCTCATCATCAGTGTCCATCATACACCTGTCCAGGGGACAAGGAAGAGGCATGTCACTGTACCCTAACAACTTCCAATCGCCTTCTTTACCACCACACCACAAGGGCACAGCTGAGGCCCTCTGCTACTCCATTTTTTTTATTTTTTTATTTTTTAAGATTTTATTTATTTGACAGAGAGAGAGAGAGAGATCACAAGTAGGCAGAAAGGCAGGCAGAGAGAGAGGAGGAAGCAGGTTCCCTGCTGAGCAGGGAGCCTGATGTGGGCCTCGATCCCAGGACCCTGAGATCATGACCTGAGCCGAAGGCAGAGGCTTTAACCCACTGAGCCACCCAGGCACGCCTGCTACTCCCTTTATAAAAGAGCTTCACAAAGGCCAATGGTGGATCCTACAATCTCCATAAATTTGGGAGACTGTTCAAAATTGGTAAAGAAATAGGGTTGTTATGACCCACAAGCGCTAGTGAGTAGGCGTTAGCATAATCAGGAAGGCTACAACATGAGGTCGCAGCTTGCAGTCTATTCTTGAATATGCAACCACATGACCCTGGCAGACTTAGACTTCTTTATAATTACAAGACGGGAATATTCTGCTTTCCAAGGATACTAACAAGTATTCAGAATCCAGGCACTGTTACTACTCAAATGGCAATTTGTTTTAGTTAAACCAGCCAGCCTTTGGCTTGTAATTTTTCTGCTTCAATTATAAGATGTAATCACAGTGTATTTGCGAAAGCAGGTTTTTTCCTCATCAAATAGGGAGTCATGGAAACCATGAAAAGCTGATTTTTCAACTCTCCACAGTGATCACTTTGAAGTTGGCCCCTATTATGCAAATTGAGGCACACGCATTCAAGTTACCTCCTCAAACTCCCACAAATTCACACAAACTCACAGAAATTCAAAGTCAAAATTACGTGTACGCAGCACACACAAGATTACTAGAAAAGTAACAGAAATGCGGTTTGCCCTTGACTTACTCCATCAATTCTCTCAGGCCCCACAAAGCACTTGATATGAGGAATTCTCTATTCAGCCATGTGGTATTCTTCAAAAAAGAAGACACTGTTTTACTTACCTTTGTAAGAGTACAAGGATGCTTGGGAGAAGGTTCTCATTTTGAGCCCCAAATTTAGCCAAAGCACTCACAGCAGCTATAATGAAGCATAAAATAAAACAACATAAGTACTGCATTGGTTTCTCAGAGGTAAGTAATAATCATTCCAAAAAAAAAATGAGTGTGTGTTTCTTGATTTTATTTCCTTGATCCATGTAATCATTAACTAAAAATCTGCAGGCCCAAGAGAGCTATGAATAGGAAAGTTCTCCATGCACTGAGGAAATTTCTAACACGAGCTCTCCTCCACTCCGACCACAACCTTGTATACCGCACTGAGGTAATTCAGCTCTAACCCGAGCAACCAGCCCCAAGCATAACAGGAAACTCTATTATTAAATTCACTTCATTTAGTAAAGATTTATCGCCCACCTAACTTGTGTCAGGAACTGTGTTAGGTGCTGGAGGTGGAAAGAGAAAAGACACAGCTCCTGACCTCCGGGAGTTGGACTCCGGTGGGGAAGACAGGTGAGGGGAGAGATAATGACAAGGTAGCAGAGGATGTCCTGGGAGAGCGACATCCCGGATGCGGCGCGAGCAGAGAAAGGAACTCAGAACTGCTGCAGACAGACGAGGAGCTGGCGCTCGCCGGCCGCGCTAACGGCGGCAGGCCAAGCAGTGTTTGCCAGGGGGGAAGGCAGGAGAGGAGCGTGACGGGCAGAGAGAGAGGGTCCACCACTGGAATGGGCACAGCCGAGCGAGGCTAAGAGCAAGGAGAGAGCAAATCAGGTAAGCGTGCGCCTCAGAACTCTAGGACGGGACGTTCGGTGCAGGACAGGCTTGTGTCTCTGTGGCAGACTGCGCAAGGCCAACCTGTAAGCGCGTCCTGCAGGCCAAGAGCATGGTGGCAGCGGAGCACGCAGAGCAGACGGGATGCCCGCGGGGCCTGGAGCGGGCCGAGGGGAGCTCAGAGACAGCGGCAGGAGCGCCGCCTTCGCGACGGGGTGTGGGGTGCGGGGTCAAGGTGAGCACCTGCGTTTGGGTTCAACCTGAAGTGCCGGAGACAGCGGACACGCAGGGCCGGGGAGAGACACAGGACTGCAGTGGCCCCCGGGAAGAGAGCGCGGGTCGTAGGACAGGCCCCCAGGAAAGCTAAGTATTTCATGGGCTGGAAGAGGGGCCCTGGAAATCGGACAGGGGGAGCCGGCAGGTGCGGGCTTCTGTGGACACCACAGGGAGAGACAGTTTCAAGATGAGTTTAGTCAGTGGGGCGCCTGGGTGGCTCAGTGGGTTAAAGCCTCTGCCTTCGGCTCAGGTCATGATCTCAGGGTCCTGGGATCGAGCCCCGTATCAGGATCCCTGCTCAGTGGGGAGCCTGCTTCCTCCTCTCTCTCTGCCTGTCTCTGCCTACTTGTGATCTCTCTGTCAAAAAAATAAATAAAATAAAGTAAAAAAAGATGTGTTTAGTCAAGAGTCCATCAGGCCGAGAGAGAGAACAACGGTTAGAACGTCACTGACTGAGGCCTTTTCCAACTAGCTCCGAAGTAATTTTTAAAAAATAGTAGCTTCACAGGGCTTTTAAGGGAGAGCACTAGATTATAGTGCATTGAAGGGGGAAAAAAAAGGAGAATAAACTCATGGAGGCAGCTAGTAACTGCTGCTTCAAGTTTACCTGACAGGGGAGGTCTAGTCAGTAGCTAGTAAGAAACAATGCATCAGAGGTGGGTTTATATTTTTAATAGGAGAGACTTTTGCCTGTTTGTATACTAAGGGGAGGAAGGAGGAAGTAAAAAAATTTCTTACCACCTGTGTAAAAAGTCACTTAAGCACACACACAATTCACAGATGTTCATAGTGATGGTATGAATAACCCTAACTCTGAAAAAATGCATGGTGCCATCACCGTGTTCCTATCATACTGAAAGTCAAGGCCGTCTGTCTCTAACATAAGGCAGAAATCAGAGAGGAAATTGGAGTACAAAGAGCAGTGGGCCTGGCCTAAGCATGCTCCAAGATCCTACCATCAAACAGACCCTGCAACTTCATTTTCCAATTTCCTCACCACCCCCGAGTTAACAAGCATTTCAAAAGATTAGCAGGTACATCAGTATCCGTGTTCCAGTGACTCACCAGCTCTGACAGCCTCATTCTCCAGTACGACCCTATTAAAAATAAAGCGGATATACTTGGAGGGGACAGGCGTTCTGGGGCCCTCTTTGCCCAACAAGTGTAGAATCTTAGTAGCCAGAACAGTGTGTTCACAGTCCTCAATGAATTCACAAAGGTGGGCTAGACCTGCTTCTTTACCCTCGGGGTTCTCTTCCACAATGCTGATTATGCAGTCCACAATGGCCCGCTTATATTCAAAGCCTCCCTGGCAAAAGAGAAAACTGCCATTCATTCTGAGGACGCTTTTTGGAGAAATGCTTCTACTCCCAGGCTCAAGCTTCTAATAGTCAAATTTCATTTCCTTTCCCTTCTGAAAGAAACAAAAGTGTTTTTTTTTTCTTCTCCAAGTGGGAAAACTAAAACAACAGCATGTTTAGTAATGATAAAACAGCAAGCAGAATTAAGCACACCATTCTGGAGACATGCCGAGATGACAGAGCTGTTTTAAATACTACGTCTGATATTTCATGGGAATCATAAAAATTTACGAGAGCAACTTCCTATGATGAAAACATGTCTACCTACATCATCTCGGAGCATGTTGGAGAGGAAAGTCATCATGACACTGTGCTTTCGAGGGTATTTCTGACAGAGAGCACTAATTGCCTGCACAACCACCACCTGTGGAAAAACAAACAGAAAGGACATTCATCTTTACACCTTTAGCCACGAGGCGTACTTTCCCTCTCATTTACTGCACGCTAACGCGCTGCTGTAGTTATCTAGAATGGCGATAATGGTTCTTCATGAAAGACGGGCAAGGAGACCTCCCAGGAAAACAAAAAACAATGTAAAAATGAAGTTCATTCAAGAGACCCCATCCCTTTGTTCCAAGCCAATAAGCACATAAGATTTTTAAAGTGAAGAGTAAAGATAAAAAGCAGAGGGGCGCCTGGGTGGCTCAGTTGGTTAAGCATCCGACTCCTGGTTTGGGCTCAGGTCATGGTCTCACGGTCATGAGATCAAGCCCTGCCCCAGGCTCTGTGCTCAGCTCGGGAGTCTACTTGAGATTCTCTCTCACTCCCTCTCCCTCTGTCCCTTCTCCCTGCACCCTTGTGCTTACGCTCTCTAATTTAAAAAAAAAAAAAAAGCATAAATAGACCAATTTCCATAGAAGAAATAGAAAATTACCAGGGAACTACTTCACAAAATGGTTTCTAGAAAAATTTTACCACAACTTTGAAGACCACTGTCAAAAAGTGAGCAGGGTATGAGATTTTCCCCTACTCGCAAGCCAACAAGTTAGCCTGCCTCAATTTCATGGATTGTGGTAGAGAAAACACAAGACTTCTGGATCAGAGAAGAAGGACAATTAAATACAGCAATAGCAGTAGCTAGAGGATCAGCATTTGGGGGCCAGTTTCCTCAGAGCGCAATGCCAAAAGGGCCACAGTAGCTCTCATTACAGAAGAATCCTGAGGTGTGGAACTCAAATATTTTACAGAGGGTAGTAAGCATGCGGGACCTTCGTGCTGAAGGGAAACGTCTTTATTATCCTGGACAGTGAGCACACTTGCTTTTTGCTCTAGGGAAAGCACTAGCTGTATCTTCTAGGGCTGTGTAGAAACCTGCCCTTTACTTTTAGAGGGGGACACTGTATCTTCTAAGGCTGGAAGAGATCTTGCACTATACAAAGGGAACATATACATGCATAACTAGTTAGAAGATACAATGGATACAGTCACTGCTAACAGCAACAAACGATAAAATAGGAAAAGCATTTTAAAAGCATTCAAAACTAATAAAAATACTATAAAATATTCTTGAAAGGCAAACAGTAGATTTGAACAAATCAAAAGATATCCCTTGGGCACCTGGGTGGCTCAGTGGGTTAAAGCCTCTGCTTTCGGCTCAGGTCATGATCTCAATGTCCTGGGATCGAGGCCCGCATCGGGCTCTCTGCTCAGTGGGGAGCCTGCTTCCTCCTCTCCCTGTCTCTCTGCCTGCCTCTCTGCCTACTTGCAATCTCTCTCTCTGTGTCAAATAAATAAATAAAATCTTTAAATAAATAAATAAATAAAATAAAAGATATCCCTTGTTCTTGGATAGGATGTCTCAATATCATCAAGATACCTTGATGTGATCCCAGTAAGAATGCCAAGGAGATCTTTCACAAGGCTAGACAAGCTAATACTAAAATTTATGAAGGAAAAACAAACATGTAGGAATAGCTAGGGAAACATGGAAACAAAGAGCCATGTGAGGGGACTGAAAGATATTAATATGCCCTACAAAGTGTGCATATTTAAAATAGTGTGTGATACAGATATATGAATAAATGAACAACAGAATAGAATAGGAAGCCCAGAAACAGACCCACATATATATGGAACTTTAGCAGATAATAAAGGTGGTATCTCAAATCCCTGGGGCAAAGACAGTCTTTTAAATAAAATTGGGAGGGGGGACTGGATAATCACTAAAAATGGGTAAGATTAGACCCATTTTTCATACTGTATATAATAAAATCCAATGTATCAGAGATCTAATGAAAACATGGAATATGCATGCACTGGAAGAAATCATAGGTGAATCCCCATTCACCCAATCACATTCTATAATCTGAAGGGAAAGCTTTCTTTTTTTTTTTTTTTAAAGGAGTGGGGGGAAGGGCAGAGGGAGAGAGAAAATGCCCAGCATGGAGCTCTGTGTGGGGCTCGATCTCAAGACCCTAAGATCATGACCTGAGCACAAATCAAGAGCTGGACGCTTAACCAACTGAGCCACTCAGGCGCCCCTGAAGGGAAAGCTTTCTATTACCCAAAGTCAAATGCAACAAGACTGACAAACCTCAGTACATAAAAAGAACAAACTTCTGCACAACAGAAGACATCATAAGAAAAGTCAAAAGACAAATGACAAACTGGGAGAAAATATCATAACATATTTCATATATGAAGAACTAATATCATAACATAAGAAACTTGAAATAACTGAGGAAATAAAAGACCAAAATTCCTATAGAAAATGGAGAAAAGAGATGAACAAATGATATTCAAAAAGAAATATTAAATGACCTTTAAAAATGTAAAAAAGATGTTTAACTTCCCTCATAGGAGGAAAAATTCATTAAAACTACATTGAGATCGCTTTCTCACCCATCAGGTTGGCAAAACTTCAACACACAATACACTTTACTGGTGAGACTATGGGGAAACTGGCACTCTTATACATGCTGGTAGAATTTAGCATTCTCTACAAACAGACTACATATTGATTTACCCTTCAACCTAGCATATGAACTTCTAGGAACTGACCCTGAGATACACCTCCTACATTTTAAGAAAACATATGCACCACGTTATCCACTGCAGCATTATTTGTAATTGCAAAATACTGAAAACTACATAAATGCCTAAGCATAGAAGACTCATTAAGCTATACCACACAGTGACCTTCAGAACCTCCTAAGGTTCCCCAAGATGCAAAATGTCTACTTGAATATATAGGCTAAGTTTGTTTTTCAAAGGTCTAGATATAGAAGCATCAGGGTGACTCAGTCAGTTAAGCATCTGACTCTTGATTTTGGCTCAGGTCATGATCTCAGGGTCCTGAGATTGAGCCCTGCATCAGGCTCCACACTGAGCGTATAGCCTGCTTAAGATTCTTTCTCTCCCCCTGCACTGCTCCTGTGCACTCTCTCTAAAAAAAATAAAAGTAAAAAGTCTAGATATATAGAAGAGAATAGAGCCAGTTATACTTGAGAAAAATGAACAAAATAATAAAATCTTTTTACTTTACTTTTTTAACTGAAATTTATTTTAACTGAAATTTATTTTATTGTTCTTTTGATCTCTGACACATTCCCACTGGTTCTATTCAACACTATAGTGGAAGTCCTAGTCATTTTAATAAGGCAAAAAAAAAAAAAAGAAAAGAAAAGAAGGCATTTAGATTGGAAATGAAGAAGCAAAACTGTCTCTATTCACAGATAACATGATTATTTATACAGACAATCTTAAGAAATGCCTAACAACTACTGGAACCAGTAAGTGTACTCAGCAAGGATACCAAGTTATGAGAAAGCAAAAAAAAAAAAAAAAAGTATTTTTATATACTACTAGCAAACATAAAATAGAAATTTCAGGATATAAAAGTACAAAATATTTAGATATAAATTTAACAAAAGTGTGCAAGATCAATAGAGTAAATGCTATAAAACATTGCTCAGAGAAATTAAAGAAGACCTAAATAAAGGGAGAGGTATACCATATTCATGAACTGGAAGAATACTGTAATGATGTCAGTTCTCCCCAGATTTATTTATAGATTCAACAGAACTCCAATCATAATTCTAGCAGACTTTATTTTATAGAAATTGTAAGCTGACCCTAAATTTTATATGGAAATGTAAAGCACCTAGAATAGTAAAAAAGAAAAAAAAAGGACAAAGCTGGAAGACCACACTACTTTACATTTAAGAGGTATCATAAAGCTATATTAATCAATACAGTATGCTACTGGCATAGGATTGACAAACAGATCAACCGAATGTGATAAGGAACCCAGAATATACCTACAATTATACAGTTACTTGCTTTTCAAAGATGCCAAAGCACTCCAATGGGGGAAAAAGAAGACTCAACAAATTATGCTGGAATGACTAGATATTAGCATGGGAAAAAACCTTGAACTTATCATACACAATAAATATTTAATTCAAATTGGATCATAGACCAAAATGTAAAAGCTGAATCCATAAAACATTTAGAAAACATAAGAAAATATCTTTAAGGCGTGAAAGTAGACAAAGGCAATATAACAGTGAAAGAAATTAATAAATTAGACTTCGTAACAATCATCAAAAGATACTGTTAAGAAAAGAAACAGGCAAGCCAGAGACTGGGAGAAACATGATCATATTTAAATTTTTACCTTGAACTCATCTGAGATTTCAGACACAAAAGAAGATATCTGTTTCATGAGCCTGTCCACACTGCTCTCACTTCCTGTTTTGAGGAGTGTAGTAATGGCCAGGGTAGCAATGCTTCTGTTTGAGTCTGTGATCAAATTTTCTAAGTCCAGATTGCAGGCAGTAACAGCAGAGGGGTGCTTCATTGCCACCTTGTGGAAGGGCAAGAAAAATAAATAAATAAGCAAACTGCTGCTGATGAAGACCAGAACTTTCAAAAACAAAGGAAGAGGAAAATAGAAATTTTAATTAAGGTAAGCAGCTTTTAAAAATCTAAATGGGACAACATAGGTCAAAAGTAATTGCCTTATGACAAGTCTTCTACTACATTAAACTTTCATTTCACGGGCACCTGGGTGGCTCGGTTGGTTAAGCGTCTGCCTTCAGCTCAGGTCATGATCCAGGGGTCCTGGGATCAAATCCCGTGTCAGGCTCCCTACTCAGCGGGGAGTCTGCTTCTCTCTCTACTCCTTTCCCCCTGTTCATGATCTCTCACACCCTCTCTTTCAAATAAGTAAAATCTTTAAAAAAAAATAAACTTTCATTTCAAATGTTTATGGTTATTTAATTTATTCTATGTTCCTGAATTGTAACTTCTAAATCTATGGTGTCCAATATGGTAGTCAATAACCAAATGTGACTACTAAACACTTGAAATGTGGCTAGTCCAAATTAAGATATGCTCTAAACATAAAATAAGCACTGTATGTCAAAGACTTAGTGTGAAAAAATATAAGGCAAAACAGATCTTTAATAATTTTACACCAATTCCATGTTAAGACATTTTGTAAATATTAGGGTAAATAATTCAAATTAATTTCCTTAAAAATTTTTTAATGTGGTTACTATAAAATTTAAAATTACACGTGACTCACATTGTGTTGCACCAGCACTGTCCAAGAGAACTTTCTACGGTGATAGAAATGTTCTAAATTTTTGCACTGTCCTATATGAGAGTCACTAACCACATGACAGCTGAGCAGATGAAGTGGGACGAGAGTGATTGAGGAGCTGAATTTTTAGTTTTATTTAATTTTACTTAATTTAAGTGGAAGTGGCCACTCACGGCTAAAGGCCATCACACTGGACAATGTGGTTCTCAGCTATAAAGTGCCCAAAGTCAGAAATGAATTATAATCTTTAGTTGAATAGGAAAAATGGCCACACCTCAGGCCACAAAAACAAGGAGGAAGGTGCTATAGAAGTGAAGCCCATAAATCCTATCGGCTAACCTTGGGGAGAAAGCCAAATGCTTCACATGTAATGATTCTCAATCAAACACTGATATAAGTCAATAGTTGGCAAAGAGACACCTACCTTGTTCAAGGTCCTCACAGCTGCGTATCTCAAAGCTGGCTTAGGAGAGCTACAGAAAAGTTGAAGAACTAGAAAGAAAAAAGACCACTTTAATATAGCTCATTTCATCATAGTGCATATATCTGAAAATACAGTACATGAAGTATTGTATTCAAAATATGCATAAGGAGATTAGATCACAGCATCAAAACTTCATATGAGAAACGTATCATCAAAAATAACAAAAGTGGGCGCCTGGGTGGCTCAGTGGGTTAAAGCCTCTGCCTTCGGCTCAGGTCATGATCTCAGGGTCCTGGGATCGAGGCCCACATCAGGCTCTCTGCTCAGCGGGGAGCCTGCTTCCTCCTCTCTCTCTGCCTGCCTCTCTGCCTACTTGTAATCTCTCTCTCTTTGTCAAATAAACAAATAAAATCTTTAAAAAAAAAAAAAAAAAAAAAAAAAAAAAAAAAAACTTTAAAAAAAAAAAAAAAAAAAAAAAATAACAAAAGCACTTTTTGTTAAACTATACTAAGTTTAAATACAGGAAACAATTTTTCTATAACAATTAATATACTCATTAATATCTGAATTTGTGGTAGCAATATTTATAGTTATAAAAGCAAATGGGCTTTTTGAGCATGAAAGAGAACTAAATGCATGAAAGTTACTTGTCTTCCAAGCACAAAATTTTTAATGTTTTATCTAGGGAAATGGTAAGTTCAGAAGAAGAGTAATTAAGTAAAGAGCAACAAAAATAAATAATCTACATATCAGAATTCAAAGGTATATGTAATAGAGCAAAGGTTCAAAAATCATTCTTACTACCTATCCTCAAGAACTATGGAACTTAAAAACATATGAATAAAAACAAAATCCAGCTATCAAACACACAACTAACCTGAAACGGCGGGTGCCAGCTCCCTTGCAGTACAGTTAGGAAGATGGATGATAGCTGACGCAGCTTCATAAATAACCATTTCATGTTTATTTCGCAAGCAGGTCTCAATGAAATCAAAAAGTGGACTTTCATGGCTGACAATAAATATAAATAGGGCATCATTAGATATCGAAAAGAACAGGTATAATATGTATAGTATAGCAGTTAAAAACACAGGCAGACTGAGAAGCACTTTTGGAATTATGGATGAAGGACCCTTGAAAATCCATTCTTCCATGAAAGCAATGAGAACACTGGCATAAATTTTCAAAATTAACTTTTTCAGCACTCTAGAAATTAGCCAAAGGCTTGCAACAATCCCAGAAACATTTATCAAGAAAAAGAGCTGACACTTCATAACAACACCAAACAAGCTTTCTGGTGTTTTCACTTGCTCTATTTTCTATTCCCTCTTCCCAGTTTCATGGTAGCCTTGGAAATCAGCAGCCTCAGAATTGCAGTAACTCTGAAAGCCAGCAGCCTAGCAGCCATTGGAAGAGGCAGATGGGTTCAGAGCTCTCTCAAAAGCCCTGTCCCCAGGGAACTGTCACTATTTGACCTGACTGGTGCTCCCTAGAAAAGCCCCATTCGTGAAGCTAGTCTTTATTTCATCTGACTCAGAGCCCAATCCATGAGGAAAGCCCTAGCCTCAGCAAGTTTGTCCCAAAAAATCAGTGGCAACTGTTTTAACACTGCAGTTGCCAAGCCAGCAATTCCACCTGGGGCAAACAAGACGCTGGCCAAAAAAAAACTTAAAAGGAAAATCTGAGAAACAAGATCTCCATAAGAGACTTTGGCAATTTCTGACATATTCCTGGGGATCCAGAAGGCCATGCACATGTAGAAGGCCATGCAAATATCCAGGAAAGACAAGACTAGCCCTAAGAAAGCTCTCAAACAGGCTTGACTTTGAGGTTCTGTGCATGTAGGAAGTGAAGGCTAAGGCAGAGCTGTAAACCACTAGACCACGGAAGCCATGTCCCAACACACAAAGTGCCCATTAGAAAAAGAGTTGGAGGGCGCCTGGGTGGCTCAGTGGGTTAAAGCCTCTGCCTTCGGCTCGGGTCATGATCTCAGGGTCCTGGGATCGAGCCCCGCATCGGACTCTCTGCTCAGCAGGGAGCCTGCTTCCTCCTCTCTCTCTCTCTCTGCTTGCCTCTCTGCCTACTTGTGATCTCTCTCTCTCTGTGTCAAATAAATAAATAAAATCTTAAAAAAAAAAAGAAAAGAAAAAGAGTTGGAGACCTACTGGCTTAAATCATTAAAGGAATCTGTCAAATCGCCAGCTGATGACTTAGCTAATCAAGCAGAGACTTCAGTGACTGCACCTGGCAAAGAGTAAGACTGCAGAATTCGTCCGGGAAAGTCACTAAACGAACGACAACAAGCCGCAATAACAACAACCTCTGAGGATAGGGAAGAGGGAAATGTTATTACTAGAGTTGCTACAATACTTAAAATATCCAGTTTTTTTTTAAAAGATTTTATTTATTTATTTGACAGAGAGAGATTACAAGTAGGCAGAGAGGCAGGCAGAGAGAGGAGGAAGCAGGCTCCCCACCGAGCAGGGATCCCGATGCGAGCCTCGATCCCAGGACCTGAGATCATGACCCGAACCGAAGGCAGAAGCTTTAACCCACTGAGCCACCTAGGCACCCAAAATATCCAGTTTTTGATAAAAAGTTATGACACATATAAAGAAATAGTAAAATATGCAGTCCATAGCAATTATTCTTGGGGAAGCCCAGGTATTAGATTTGGTATTGGATTTACCAGGCAAAGACTGTCAATGAATATAAACATGTTCAAAGAAATAAAGGAAACCATGTCTAAAGAATTAAAGAGAATTAAAGACATGACAATCATACCTCACCAAAGAGAGAATGTCAATAAAGAGAGAAGCGTTCTGGTTTATTTATTGTGTTGTTATTTTTAAAGAAACCAAATAGAAATTCTGGATTTGTAAAGTGCAATGATGAATGAAAAATTCAAATCTGCAACTCAGCAGCTGATCTTCACTGGCAGTAGAAAGAAATCAGTAAACCTGAAGGTAGGTAAACTGAGATAATCCAGCTAAGAAAAACAAAGAAAAAAGAATGGGTAAAAAAAAAAAAAAAAAAGAACAGAACCTTGGAGATCTATGGAATATGACCAAGGGTATGAACAATTGCATAATAGGAGTCCCAGAAAGAAAAGAGAGAACAAAGGGGAAAAAGGAATATATGAAGAAATGATGAAAAAAACTGCCCAAATTTGATGAAAGCATTAATCCATGCACTTGAGTAGTTCAAAAAATCCCAAACAGGATAAAGAGAAAAAGATCCACACAGAGACACACCATAGCCAATTCACTGAAAGCATAAGACAGAAGATTTTGACAGCTGTGAGGTAAAAACTACTCATCATGTTTTACAGGAGAGCATCAGTACAATCAGGTGGCTATGTTTCTACCCAAACGATGGAAGAGATAGGGCAGTAGAATGCCATAGTCAAAGTGCTAAAATAGAAAGACAAGAATTCTATATCCAGCAAAACTATCCTCCAAAAATGAAGGCTAAGAAAGACATTACCAGAGAAGCAGTGATGGAGAGAATGCACTGCTGCCAGATTTACAAAAAATTCTAAAGGAGGTCTTTAGACTTAAAGATTTACACTAAACAGTGATATGAATAATCAGGGAGAAATAAGGAGCACAGAAATGATAATTATGTGAGCTGACATAAAGAGTCCATAGATAAATTTTTCCATTTCTCTCAACTACTTTAAAGGACATAAAATATTATAAAGCTATAATTATTACAGTTGACCCTTGAGTGACAGGTTTGAACAACATGGGTCAATTAATATAAATGCAGACTTTTTGCAATCGAGTACTGCAAAGACATTTTCTCTTATAATTTTCTTAATAACAGTTTCTTTTCTCTAGCCTACTTTATTGTGAGAACACAGCATATAAGACATATGACACAAAATACGTGTTGTTTATGGCATCAGTAAGGTTTCTGGTCAACAGTAGACTGTCAGCAGTTACGTTTTGGAGGAGTCAAAAATTATATGCTATTTTCATCTACCTGGGAGGTTGGCTCCCCTAGCCCCCACGTTATTCAGGGATCAACTGTATGTTGTTGGATTTATAACACATACATATCATATACATGACAAGGATATATTAAGTGCAGGTCATGAAACAAATGTCAATACATTTAAAAGGACAGAAATCAAAGCATGTTTCCCAACCCCAACTGAATTAAATTATGAAACAACAGAAAATAAATTTTTCAAAAATCCCCAAATATTTAGAAATTAAACATTTTCTAAGCAGCCCATGTATCAAGAATAAATCAAATGGAAAATGGGAAAATATTTTAAGCTGAATGAAAACAAAGGCATGTCAAAATTTATGAGATGTATCTAAAAGCAATGTAGGAAGAAAATGCATAGCTTTAAACATGGATACCAGAGAAGAAAAGTCCCAAATCAATAACCTAGGCTTTCACAATTAAGAAATTAGAAAGAGAAGAGTGAATCAAGCCTACAGCAAGCAAAAGAAAGGAAAAAGATCAGAGCAGAGATCAATAGACTAGAATGCAGAAAAATAATAAAAAAGAAAATCAATGAAACCCAAAGTTAGTTCTTTGAAAGATCAACAAAACTGACAAAACTAATTTAAAAAAAGGAGGGGCAGAAATGATCAAAATCAGGAATGAAGAAAAGAACACCACTACTGACCCTAAAGAAATTTAAATGAATATAAGGGGATATTATGAACAACTGAAAGTCATTTCTAGGGATTTGTCCCTAGAAACACCAAACTACCAAAACTGGCTCATGAAGAAAAACATAATCTAAACAGGCTTATGGGTTATTTAAAATCTTCCCTCAAAGAAACGCACAAGTCCCAATAGCTTCACTGGTTAATTCGATCACATATTTAAAGAAATAATACCAACCCTTTAGAAACTCTTCCAGGAAATAAGTGAGGAGGGTACAGTACACTACTTCCCAACTAATGCTGTGGTGCCTGTATGACCATAACAAAGCCTGACAAATTTTTGCAAGAAAACTATAGTCTAATATCCCTGAAATAGACACAAAACTCCTTAACAAAAATCAGCAAACTGCATCCAGCAATATATAAGAGTAATCAATGTTCACAACAATTCACAATCACCAAGTAGCATTTATCCCAGGAATGCAAAATTGGTTTAACATGAGAAAATCGATGTTATATGCCAAATTAGTAACATAAAGGACAGAAACCACAATATCGTAATAGATGCAGAAAAGCAACTGACAAAATCTAACACCCATTCGTGATAAACATTCTCAAAAAACTAGAGACTAAAGGAGATGTCCTCAACTTAATAAAAGGCACTTTAAAAAAACATACATCATGCTTAGTGCTTTCCCCTTATGATCAGGGACAAGGCAAGGTTGTCTACTTTCACCACTTCTACTCAACATTTTAGTGATAGTTCAAGACAGTAAAGTTAGGCAAAAAAAGAAATTAAAAACATTGATTTGGAAAGGAAGAAGTAAAGCTGCCTTTGTTCACAGATGACATGATCCTGAACATAGAAAATCCCAGGGAATCACTCACACACACACACACACACACACGGAACTAATAAATGACCATCATAGCAAGGTTACAGGATATAAGGTCGACCTGCAAAAATCAACCATACTTCTATATATTGACAACAGTAATCCAAAATGAAATTAATAAAATAACTCCATTCATAATAACATCAGAAAGAATACTTAGAAATACATTTAATAAGAGAATGCAAGACTTTTACACTGAAAACTGCTGAGAAATCGAAATACAGAAACAGTCTCTGTTCATGGACTGGAAGAATCAATAGCAAGATGGCAATTCTCCCAAACTGATTTATTCAAAGTAGATCTATTATTCTATTCCATGTAATCCCTATCGAAATGCTGGCAGGCTTTTGTTGTAGAAATTCAAAGCTGATCCTAAAATTTATATAGAAATGCAAGGACTTAGAATAGTCAAAACAATTTTCAAAAATCTAAATATATAAAGCAAACACTGACATATCTGAAGGGAAAATAGACAGCAATACGATAATAGTAAAACACTTCAAGACCCTATTTTCAGTAATGGATACAACATCCAGATAGAAAATCAGTGGACTGGAATAACATCATAGACCAAATGGACTTAACAGACATATACAGAACATTCCACCCAATAGCAGCAGGATACACATTCTTCCCAAGTGCACACAAAATATTCTCCAGGACAGATTACATGTTAGGTCACAAAACAAGTCTTAACAAATTTAAGAAGATTAAAATCACACCAAGTATCTCTTCTAACCACAATGGAATGAAACTAGAAATCAATAACAAAAGAAAAACTGGAACATTCACAAATATGTGGAAAGTAAACAACACACTCTTGAACAACCAATGGGTCAAAGAAGTACTTAAAGCAGTTTAAAAAGGAAAACTAGAAAATACCATAAGACAGACACAAACATGCAATAAAAGCAGTACCAAGAGGCAAGTTTATGGTGAAAATTGTAAGTTTTTAAAATGCCATCTCTGTTAATATACATACAAAATAAAAAAGAATTGCCAGAGAAATTGTGAGAATTAACAAGTAAGGGGTAAGGATCATTTCATCCAAAACTGACCTGCTGGCCACCCAAAAAAGGAGCGGAGTTCCTATGAACCTCCGTGGCAACTGGACTCAGCCCAACGTGTATGGCAATCGATTCTGGTTCAACCACAAAACCTGGACAGGCGCTCCTTCCCATCATGCCTAGGGAGGGGCTGGTACTTCCCCAACCAGGAAAGAGGAAGATTCCTGCCTGCTCCTAACATGCCACATCACAGAGCTGCAAGATTTGGATCCCAGACCCTGATTTTGCCAGGAAGGGCTGCTTCCCCTAAAAAGCTATGCTGTCAAAATAGGTTCTATTTGGTAGCATATAATTGTTCATGGTAGTCTCTTACAATTTCTTTTCCCTGTGGCATCAGATGTAATGTCTATCATATTATGTTACTTCTGCATGCCACCCCAGACCGCAACGGTGAGTGGTTGTTGCTTCTGTACACAAAGCAGTTTAAAAGCCACAAAGCCCAAGGGTCATAATCCCTCTCTCAGGGTGTGAAATCTGCCCTGACAGACCTCTGTGCCCTGAACCAGAATGAATGAACGTGGGCACCCAGTGCACCTGATACGATTTCGGTCTCTATGGGTTTCTCCCAGTGAATGCTGCTCCAGTAGGTTATGTGTGAGTTTTCCTTGGACATCCGTGCTTATTTGTGTAAGAACTGTTACAGCGAGGTGGGCATCAAGTCAGGTTTCTATTATGGCTTTCTGGGAGTAAATCAAAGGGTCGGAGGTCAAAGACACATTTTGTCCTTATGACCAGACATTGGGATGGCTAGTCTCACTAACTACCTGTGAGAAACAGCCCTAAAACTGCAACGAATGAAAAACCTGGGGGATATCACTGCCCAGGTTAGAACTCCTTGGTTGTTATTAATGGTCTTGGTGGGAGTATCCCAGGAAGAGGCAAATTTGAGCGTAAGGCTAAACAATCCCTAATAAAATTACATAGATATGCACAGAAAAACAATGATGCAAAACGAGAGCTGGCAAACACGCCAGCAGGATACGGAGGATGTGTTCTGCCATACATCTACACTATTATGAATCTATGATAATAAAGAATGTGTTTTTGGTGCAGAAACAGAAACAGAGCTCCTAGAACCAAGGAGCCCAGAAATAGAGCAGTGAGTACAGGGTACCTGATTTATGACAAAGCTGACATTGCAGAGCAGTGGGTATGAACACATATTTCAACAAATGGCAGCAGGACTACTTGGTATCCATAGGCAGGAGAAAAAGACATTAAATTGCTACCTCATACCATATCCAAAAACCAATTCCAAGTAGATTATAGACTTAAAACACAAAAGTTAAAGCTATAATGCTTATAAAAAATAGGACAGAGATATATTTGAGAACTTGGACTAGAAGAGGTCTTGATCAAGACACCAAAAACATTATTCCAAAAGTCAAAGGTTGATAAGTTTGACTACATTAAAGAAGTTCTGTTCATCAAGACACCAAGAAAGAGAACAGACAAACTGGAGTGGGAAAACCTATTTGCAACATATACAATCAAAAAAGAACTCCTAGAAATCAGTAAGAATAAGGCATACAACCCAATTAAAAGCCAGGTATTTAAATAGAAAAGATATTCAGATGGTTAAAAAACATACAAAAACGTTCCCAAACTCATTAGTAATTAGGGAATTACAAATCAAAACCAAAATGACTCGAAAAGGATGACTTGACAATGGAAGAACAATCGTTCACCAAATAGTTCTGAGACAACTGCAAACTCCTATTTCAACCAGATCTCCACATGCAGAAAAATGAAACTGGACCCCTACCTCACACTATATACAAATATCTCAAAATGTATCAAAGATCTAAATGTAAAAGATAAAATTATAAAACTCTTATAAGAAAGCATAGGTGTAAATCCTCCTGACCTTGGATTAGACCATGGTTTCCTCAGTATTAATACCAAATGCACAAATAACCAAACACAAACAGAAACAAAAAAAACCCAAAACAAAACCTAGATAACCTGGACTTCATCAAAATTTAAAACTTCTGTACTTCAAAGGACACACCAGGAAACTAAAAACACAATCCATAAAATAGGTGGAAATATTTGCAAATTATGTATCTAATACAGGTCTAGTATCCAAAGTATATTTAACAATGATTACAACTCAATAAAAGACAAATCAGTTTTTTAAATGAGCAAAGGATCCGAACAGACCTTTCTCCAAAGAAGATGTGGCACAAATGGGGGTGCCTGGATGGCTCAGTTGGTTAAGCATCTGCCTTCAGCTCAGGTCTTGATTCCAGGGTCCTGGGATTGAGCCCCATGTTGGGCTCCCTGCTTAGTGGGGAATCTGTTTCTCTCTCTTCCTCTGCCCCTCCCCTCATTCATGCTCTCTCTCAAATAAATAAAATCTTAAAAAAAAAAAATCGACAAATGCCCCATAAGCACATGAAAAGATACTCAACAGTTATTAGTCATTAGGGAAATGCAGACTTTGTTGTTATTCAAACCAAGAGTTTATTTGTACAATTTTTGGTCAATGAAATGTTTTTCAATGGGGGGATGCCTGGGTGGCTCAGTTAGTTAAGCATCTGCCTTCGGCTAAGGTCATGATCCCAGGGTCTTGGGACTGAGCCCCACAACAGGCTCTCTGCTCAGCCAGGAGTTTGCTTCTCCCTCTCCCTGCCGAGCCCCCTGCTTGTACTCTCTCTCTGTCAAAAATAAATAAAATCTTAAAAAAAAAAAAAAGACAGGGGTGCCTCAGTGGAAACAACCCAAATGTCCATCAACAGAAAATGGATAAATAAAATATGGGATAGCTACCCAATGGAATATTATTCAGCCATAAAAAGAATAAAGTACTAATACTTCCATAACATAGATGAATCTTAAAAACATTACTATAAGTAAAAGAAACCAGAAACAAAAGACCACATATTGTATGATCCCATTCATATGAAAGATCCAGAACAGGCGAAGCCAGAGAAAGAGGAAGCAGATTAATGTTTCCAGAAAGAGGAAGCTGAGAGGAGGGGGGAATAGAGAGTGACTATTAATGGGCTGGAGGGTTTCTTTTTGGGATGATAAATATATTCTGGAATTAGTGGTGGTGCTTACACAACTTTGTGAATATACTAAAGACCACTGAATCTACATTCTAAAAAGGTGAATTTTATGGTATGGGAGTTATATCTCAATAAAGAAAATCTAATACACCCCCTCTGATTAGTAAAAATTTTAAAATTTGACATCAAGTCTTGGCCTCAGGGGATCTCAGCCTGCTGGCTGGAATGTAAATCGGTATAATCACTTTGAAAAACAGTCTAGCAATGATCTACCAATTCCATTCCTGGAGACCTAGCTATAGATATAAATGGTTACATACAAAGAGAGAAGGCTATAGTAATAAGGTGGTATGGGATTTATAGCTGTTTCATTAGTAAGTGCTCAAAACAGAAACAACCCGGATGCCCATTAATAGAAGAATGAATCTAAATGAACCTGGAAGGATTCAATCAAGGAAATATAAAATTAAAATGAACTACAGCTTCAGCAAAAACAAGGGTGAATCTTACACCGAAATACTGAGTGAAAAAAATAAAGATACAAAACACAGCATGATTCTAGTGACATAATGTTCAAAACAAGACAAAACTAAACCTTACTGTTTGTGGAAGCATACACAGGGGGTAAAAATCTAAAAAGCAAAGAAATTATTACCATAAAAATCAGAATAGAGACTTCTACGGGGGGGTAGATATGACTGATAAGGATACATAAAGCATTTCTAGGATACCAGAAATGTACTTCTACCCAGCATGCGGTCATTAGATGGGCGTTTCATAGCAATTAGTTATAATGTACATACAATCTTAAGTCTTACGCATTTCCCTATATGTATACTATGTATTTTAACTTAAAAATTTTCAAGAATTTCGTATATTCTCTCTTGGATCTAGGGTTCTAAATGAGGTCAATTTTGTAATCAGTGATATACAGACTGACTACAGTCTTCTACTTTTATAAGTGACTTGTCAGTTTCTGCGAGATGAGGGGTTACAGTCTTCCAAACCCTTTATTTTCTTATATTTAAGATTTTGCTAGACATAGTCTGAAGCAATCTTATTAAGTACAGTTAATACTTAACCGTCCTTGAGCAATGCAGGGATGAGGGGCGCCAAACCACTAAGCAGTCAAAAATTCATGTGTAACTTTGGACTCAAACTTAACTACAAATGGCCTACTATTGAACTGGAAGCCTTACCAACATCATAAATAGTTGATTCACACATACTTTGTATGTCATATGCATTATATATTGTATTTGTACAATAAAGCGAGCCAGAGAAAAGAAAATGTTAAAATCAGAAGTTTTATAGTACATTTATGGTACTGTACTATATTTATCCAGGTGTAAGTGAGCTGCACAGTTCAAACTTGTGTTATTCAAGGGTCAACTGTTTATACAAGTTCATTTCTGTGATACTGTTTTTTAGACCACTACTTTTGTCAAAACACAAAATCCCACTTGATCATTTTTAAAACTCTAAATCCTGATTCCTTGTGTTCTGGCTTGTGTTACTACTGCTAAGCAGCAATTAGTATATTAGTGTCAGTGTTTACTGAGCAAGTATTTTGATACATTTTAAACTTTTTCTTATCACTTTGTTTAGAAGTGTCTTTTATAAAAAGGCTGTATAATAGGTCTTGTTTTGTTTACCTGACCTGATACTTTTAAGATTTTATTTATTTATTTGAGGGAGAGAGCACATGGGGGAGGTGGGAACAACAGATTCCCTGCCGAACAGGGAGCCCGACATGGGGCTCAATCTCAGGACTGAGATCATGACCTAAGCTGAAGTCAGACACTTAACCAACTGAGCCACCCAGGTGCCCCTTGACCTGACACTTTTAATAAGTAATCCTGGAATAATTTATTCCACCTACATTTATTTGCAGTATTTTTGCTTGCTAGGCGGTCCCCCAAAATCTGTACTTTTGAAAATCCACTTCGCCGCCATGTGGTCCCCCGCCCCCCATACTAGGCTTGGTCTCTGTAACCAAGGGAATACATTGGCAGTGATGGCAGGATTAGTTAGCTTATACAGCACTGCAGCTTTCTGCCTGAGCCTCCCTCCTTCCGCTCGCTTGCTTAGGGAAAAGTCACTGGCATGCTGTGAGGTCATTCGAGCAGCCTACGGAGAGGCTGCCAAAGCGAGAAACTGACGCACCTGGCCAACAACCAGGGAGAAACTGAGGCTTGTGCACAGCTACACGAGGGAAATTGGAAGTGGAGCCTCCAGACCTAGAGGACAGCGGCTCTGGCTGACCGTCTGACTGCAACTTCACGGAGGATCCTGGACCGAGACCGGAAGCCAAGCCACGTCCAGATTCCTGCCAACAGAAACTAGGAGAGGAGGTCTGCGATGAGCTGCTAGGTTTGGTGCTCATGTGTCACACGGCAAGAGATAACTAATACATTCACACTGAATTCCGCCTGATTTGTTTTCTATTTATATACTCCATTGTTTTCCACTAAACTTTGATCAAGTTTTCTTTCTTATTTTTATGTCATTTTTGAAGCCTTACATTCCATTTATATTCTTAGTTACTAGTCCATATGTTTTTCTGACAAAGTTTAACATTGATAATTAACATCTTGGGGTGCATGGCTCCTGGATCTCAAAATCGTAAGTTCAAGCCCAATGTTGGGGGTAGAGACTAGAAGATATTAACAATATCTTCCTCCCAAAAAAGACCAAAACAAAACAAAACAAAACCAAAAAAAACCAAACCAAAATCTTAGCATGCTTTTATTTCCATCTAATACCACTCTCTACACCATTATTTATCATGTTGCTGTCTTCTGGAATCTTTGAGCTTTTTATTAAACTTTAAAGAGTTAAAATATTTATAATTACTAATGCTTATACTAATCCATTGTTCACTCTTACTTTGTAAATCCCACTGCTGTCTTCTGAGCATGTATTTGTTCATGCTGGAGTAAGTCTATGAATAATTCCTACAAAGTGATGATAAGACTATTTATGGTAAACCCTTATGTTTAAAACTATTTTGCTTTCACCCCTGCTGTTGAATGGCAGTTTGGGAGAGTAGAGAATTCTAGACTGACCATTATTTTTCCACAGCACTGTGAAGACACTGCTCCACCGCTGCTTTGCATACAATGCCACGGAGACACCTAAAGTAAAACTACAGGTTAAGTATCTTGCTTTCATATAATCTTTAGAATTTTCTCTTCATGCTGGTTAAAAAATTCAGTGTTACAGCACGCTCGCTTATCTTTGCACTGCATTCTACTCAGCCTTTGGTGCTGTATGTCCATGCGTGTGTTCACTCTAAGAATCCTATCTTTCTGTAGGTCTGAGAACTGACCAGCCATGTCAAAGAGTTAACTTTGTATTCAATTATATAAAAATACAGAAGGTACATGAAATGTCTGTGTCCCCCTCACTCCCCCAAATTCATAGTCAAGCCCTAACCCACAGCGTGACTCTATTTAGAGATGGGGCCTCTACGTAATTAAGGTGAAATGACGTTTTAAGGGTAGAGTCCTGATCTGACAGACCACTTGCTCTTGCCCGCTATGTGTGCGCGTGCGCGTGCGTACGTACGCACACAAACGCACCAAAGGAAGATCACGTGAGCGCACAGTGCTAAGGTGGCACTCTGCGACCTGAAGGAAAGTTCTCACCAGACTCCAACCCTACTGGCACGCTAATCTTGGATTTCCTGGCTTCCAGAACTGTGAGCAAATACATTTCTATTGTTTAAGCCACCTAGTCTGGGGCATTTTGTTATGGCGACAGTAGCATGCTAGTATTGAAGCCAAACTTGGAGATGCCCCCAGTGATTCTTGGTTTCCAGTATTCAGCCCCTCTTCTAGTCCCCACCCACAGTGAATAGAGTTGATCTTTTTATCCAAAAGAATACTGCAGAAATGTTGAAATGTGGTTTCAAAGACTAGGTCACAAAAAGGACTTCGACTTCCACAATGTCATGGGGACACTGAACAGCCCTATGGAGAGGTCTGCATGGCAAGGAACTCAGGTGTCCTGCCAACAGCCTGCATCAAGGCACCGGTCATGTGAGTTTAGTGACCCTGGAAGCAGATTCTTCACCCTCCCCCAGGCCTTCCAATGACCGCAGCCCTGACCAACATCTTGATTACAACCTCATGAAGGATCTCAAGCAGGAACCAGCTGAGAACACTCCCCAGCCCCTGACCTACAGAAACCATGTGGGGGAAAATAAGTATTTGTCCTTTTAACCTGGTTAAGCTTTTCAGAAATTTGTTCTACAACAGGAGTAACTAAGTCCAGGGGCGCCTGGTGGCTCAGTCATTAAGCGTCTGCCTTCGGCTCAGGTCATGATCCCAGAGTCCTGGATCCGGCTCCCTGCCCAGGGGGAAGCCTGCTTCTTCCTCTCCCGCTCCTGCTCCCCCTGCTTGTGTTCCCTTTCTCACTGTCTGTCAAATAAATAAATAAAATCTTTTAAAAAAGGAGTAACTAAGTCCTAAGTGAATTATTACAAAGCTACAATGATGAAGATGACTATCTCAAGCCCCTACATGTGATGACCTAGGCACAACTGTGTTGCTGCCCTAAAGATAAATATGAACTTTTAAGGCTACAGATCACTCGTGCATACTAAGTCTCAAATTAACTCAAACAGAACCATATAGAATGTCTGTGTGTGTGACTTAGTGAGATTTATCCACATGGCTGTATTTAACAGGACTCTCTTCATTTCTGTTGTTGTACACTACTGACTGTATGAATATACCACAATTTATTTTTTGATTCTAACATTGCCAGACATTCGGACTCCTTCCATTTGGACTATGGAGCAAAACTAGAGGTATCCTTAGTTTGTCTTTTGACACACAAATGTATGCACTTCTGTTTGGTATTTAAAAGAAGCCAACTGAGATTCTGCTTGGGGGTACACCGAATCCACAGATCAAAATGAGAAGATGTGACATCTTTACAGTATCGAATATTCCAATCTAAGGACAGGATATATCCCTCCATTTATTCAGGTTATACTTCAACATTTTATACTTTTGTGTAGAGACGTACATGATTTTGAGTAGATTTATTCCTAAGGATTTGATTTCAATACAAACAGTGCCATCTTTTCACAATTTTACTTATTTTTTATGCCGAACTTTTTTTTTTTTTAAGATTTTACGTATTTGACAGAGAAAGAGAGACAGAGAGAAGCAGGCTCCCTGCTGAGCAGAGAGCCCAACACAGGGCTGGATCCCAGGACCCTGGGATAATGACCCGAACTGAAGGCAGATGCTCAACCGACTGAGCCACCCAGGCATCCCTCAAATTTTTATTTTATTCTGGGGTGCCTGGGTGGCTTAGTGGGTTGAGCGTCTGACTCTTGGTTTCAGCTCAGGTCATGATCTCAGGATCCTGGGATTGAGCCCTGGGTCAGGCTCCCCACTCAGTGGGGAATCTACTTCCCCCCCTCTCCCACTCTGCCCTTCCCCCTGCTCACGCGTAGGCACACTCTCTCTCTCAAATGAATACATCTTTTTAAAAAATGTATTTTATTTAGAAAGGGAGAAAGAGAAGGGGAGGGGAGGGTGGGAGAGGGGCAGAAGGGGAAAGAATTTTAAGCAGGCTCCACACCCAGTGCAGAGCCTGATGTGGGGTGTGATCTCACAACACTAAGATCATGACCTCAGCCAAAATCAAGAGTCAGACACTTAACCAATTGAGCCACCCAGGCACCCCTCAAAATCTTATTTCACTGACTGGTTGCTGGACTATAGAAATAAAATCAATTTTGGAATCTCACCTATCCAGTAACCTTAATAAATTCACGTATCAATTCTGATAGCTAATGCATAGATTTTACATTCTCATTCTCTATATACACAATCATGTCAGCAAAGACAGTTTTATGCCCTCTTTCCTATCCTTAGATTTTTTTTTGACTTATTGCATCAAGTATGACTTCCGATAAAATGTTCCTTAAAAAAATACATTTACGTATATATAGATGTATACATATATATGTGTGTGTGTGTGTGTGTGTGTGTGTGTGTGTGTGTGTGTGTGTGTGTGTATTAGTTAGCAGGCATCCTTGTTTCATTTATAATCTCAAGGGGAAATCCTTAATAGTCCACCAATAAGTATAAAGTCTACTGGAGATTTTTTTGGTACCCTTATCAGAATAATGATGTTCCCTTCTATTCTTTGCTGTGAAAAGAGATTTCTAATCATAAACTGTCACTCAGTTTTATCAAGTGCTTTTTTTTGCATCCATCGCAATACTGAGATTATTTTCCTTTATTCTTTAAATGAGGAATGTTATGTTGGTTTTTGATTGTTAAATGAATCTTGCACTGCTAGAATGAATGTATATTGGGAAATCTGCTCATTATTTCTTTGTATAGCTTTTCTGCTCCAGTCTCACATCTCCTTCGGGAATTCCAATTACACATCAAGTGGTACGCCAGTTGATAGTATCCCACAGTTCTCTGAATCTGTTTATTCTTCTTTAATCTGTTTTCTGTGTTTTTCAAATTAGTTACTTTCTATTGCTCTGTCTTCAAATTCACTAACTCCTTCACTCTTTTGTTAGCCATCTCTAGTCTGCTGCTACATCTATCCAGTAAATTATCCCTTTCAGTTACCATCTGTGTGGCAGGCGGAATACAACCCCCCCCCCGCCCCAGATGTCCAGGCTTCTTCCATGGAACCTATGAATATGTTACCTTATGTGACACAGACCAACCCCTGGCTGACAGCCATTAAGGAAATAGAGACCTACTGATCTTTAACCATAAAGAAGTGAATTTGGCCAACAACCTAAATAAGATTAAAAGTGAATTCTTCCCTCAAGCCTCTAGTAAGCATCAGCATCCTGCTAACATTCTGACTTCAGCCCATGAGACTCCTGTCTAACCTACAGAACCACAGGATCATAAATGGATGTTTTAATAGCCATTACATTTGTGATCATTTGTTATGGTAACGATAAAGAACCAATACAGATTTTGGTATCTGACAGTAAGGTGCTACTGTAACAAAAACCTGAAACTGTGGAATTGTCTCTGGAAGCAGGCAGTGGGTAGAGGCTGGTAGAATTTGGGGGAGCATGACAAAAAAAAAGCCCAAATTGCCTTAAACAGACTGCTATTAGAAATCTGGTCTTTAAGAACACTGCCTGTGAGGGTTCACAGACCACTTGTAGAAATCTAGTCTTGGACTACATCCTAAAACAGCAGAACGCACATTCTTTTCAAGTGTACATGGAACATTCTCCAGAATAGATAACATACGAGGCCACAAAACAAGTCTCAACAAATTCACAAAGATCGAAGTCATTCCATGCATCTCTTCTGAGCACAATGCTATGTAACCAGAAATTAACCACAAGAAAAAAATCTGACCACAATGCTATGAAACTAGAAATCAACCACAAGAAAAAACCTGGAATGAGCACAAATACATGGAGGTTAAATAATATGCTACTAAACAATCAATGGGTCAACCAAAAAAAAAAAAAATCAGAGGAAATAAAATACATGGAGACAACTGAAAATGAAAATGTAACAGTCCAAAATCTCTGGGACGTGGCAAAAGAAGTTCTAAGAGGGAAGTTTATAGCAATACAGGCCTACCTCAAGAAGCAAGAAAAATCAAATAAACAACCTAATCTTACACCTAAAGGAGCTAGAAAAAGAAAAAAATCCAAAACCAATAGAAGGAAGAAATAAAGATTAGAGCAGAAATTATTAGCAGAAACTAAAAAATAGAACAAATCCATGAAACCAGAGCTGGTTCTTTGAAAAGATCAACGAAACTGATAAATCCTTAGACTCATCAAAAAAGAGAGGACTCAAAAAAATCATAAATGAAAGAGGAGAAATAATAACTAACACCACAGAAATACAAAGGATTGCAAGAGAATATGAAAAACTATATGCCAACAAACTGGACAACAAGAAATGGATAAATTTCTAGAAACATAACCTTCTAAAATCGAATCAAGAAGAAACAGAACACTTAAACAGATCACCAGCAATGAAACTGAATCCGTAATCAAAAAACTCCCAACAAACAAAAGTCCAGGACCAGATGGCTTCACAGGTGAATTCTACCAAGCGTTTAAAGAGTTAATACCTATGGCGCCTGGGTGGCTTAGTGGGTTAAAGCCTCTGCCCTCGGCTCAGGTCAAGATCTCAGGGCCCTGGGATCGAGTCCCGCATGGGCACTCTGCTCGGCAGGGAGCCTGCTTCCTCCTCTCCCTCTCTGCCTACTTGTGATCTCTCTCTCTCTCTCTCTCTCTCTGTCAATTAAATAAAAAAAAAAATCTTANTCTCTGCCTACTTGTGATCTCTCTCTCTCTCTCTCTCTCTCTCTCTCTCTCTCTCTGTCAATTAAATAAAAAAAAAAATCTTAAAAAAAAAGAGTTAATAACTATTCCTTACAAACTATTCCAAAAATAGAAGAGGAATGAAATCTATGAGGCCTATATTGCCCCCATACCAAAACCAGATAAAGACGCTACCAAAAAAAAAAGTACTGTTGTCTGAGATGAACACATACAAAAATCCTCACCAAAATATTAACAAATCAGGGCACCTGGTGACTGCAGTCAGTTAAGCATCCCACTCTCGGTTTCCACTCAAGTAGTAATCTCATGGTAGTGAGATCGAGTGTTATGTAGTGCTCCACGCTCAGAACGGAGTCTGCTTGAGTTTCTCTCTCCCCCTCCTGCTCATGCTCTCTCTCTCTAAATGAATAAATCTTTAAAAATATATATATTAAGAAATCGAATCCAACAATACTTAAAAAAAAATCACTCACCACAATCAAGTGGGATTTATTCCCAGGATACAAGGGTAGTTAAATATTTGCAAAGTCAATGCAATATATCTCTTAATAATAAAAAGGATAAAAACCATATGATCACTTCAAAAGATGCAGGAGGTATCACAATTCTAGGTAACACAATTCATAATAAAAACCCTCAACAAAGTAGGTTTAGAAGGACTATACATCAACATAATGAAGGCCATATATGAAAAACTCACAGCTGACATACTCAATGGTGGAAAGCTGAAAGCTTTTCCCCTAAGATTGGGAACAAGACAAGGATGTCCAGTCTCACCGCTTTTATTCAACATAGTACTGGAAGTCCTAGCCACAGCAATCAGACAAGAAAAAGGTATAAAAGGAATCTAAGTTAGTAAGGAAGAAATAAAATTTTCACTATTTGCATATGCTATATGTAGAAAAGACTCCACCAAAAAACTACTAGAACTGATAAATTCAGTAAGGTCACAGGATGAAAAAATTCAATGTACAGAAATCCACTACATTTCTACACACTAATAATAAACAGAAAGGAATTAAAGCAATCCCTTTTACAATTGCACCAATAACAATAAAATACCTAGGAATAAACTTAACCAAGGAGGTGAAAAACCTGCACTCTGATAATTATAAAACAATGATGAAAGAAATTAAAGACAACACAAATGGAAAGATATTCCATGTGCATGGACTGGAAGAACACTGTTAAAATGTCCATAATACTCAGAGCAATCTACAGATTTATCATAATCCCTAACAAAATACCAACAGTATTTTTTACAGAACTAGAACAAACAATCCTAAAATTTGTATGGAAGCACAAAAAACCGCAAATAGCCAAAGCAGTCTTGAAAAAGAACAAAAAAGAAAAAGAACAAAACGATGCAGGAGGTATCACAATTCCAGATTTCAATTTATACTACAAAGCTGTAGCAATCTAAACAGTATGGTAATGGCACAAAAACAAATTAATAGATTCAAGAAAATCCCAGAAATAAACCCACAAATATAAGATCAACTAATCTACAAAAAAAGAGGCAAGAATGTGAAATGGGAAAAAGTTTCTTCAACCAAGGGTTTTGGGAAAACTGAACAGATACCTACAAAAGAATGAAACTGGACCAGCTTCTTTCACCATACACAAAAATAAGCTCAAAATGGATTAAAGACCTAAATGTGAGACCTGGAAGCATAAAAAATCCTAGAAGAGAGCACAGACAGTAATTTCTCTGACATTGACTATAACAGTATCTTTTTAGATAGTCTCCTAAAGCAAGGGAACAAAAGCAAAAATGAACTATAAGGATTTCATCAGAATGAAAGGCTTCTGCATAGCAAAGGAAACAATCAACAAAACTAAAAGAAACCTACTAAATGGGAGAGGTTATTTGCAAATGACATCTGATTAAGTGTTAATATCCAAAATATATAAAGAACTCAACACTCAGAAAATAATCCAATTAAAAATGGGCAGAAGCCATGAACAGACATTTCTCCAAAGAAAACATACCAATGGTCAATAGACACATGAAAATAAGCCCAATATCACTCAACATCAGGGAAATGCAACCCAAAACCACAAAGAGATACCACCTCACACCTGTCAGAATGGCTAACATCAAAAACATGAGGGTGCCTGGGTGGCTCAGTGGGTTAAGCCTCTGCCTTCAGCTCAGGTCATGATCTCAGGGTCCTGGGATCGAGTCCCAAATTGGGCTTTCTGCTCAGCAGGGAGCCTGCTTCCCCCTCTCTCTCTGCCTGCCTCTCTGACTGCTTGTGATCTCTCTCTCTGTCAAATAAGTAAATAAAATCTTAAAACAAAACAAAACACCATGAGAAACAACAAGTGTTGGTGAGGATGTGGAGAAAAAGGTATACTCATGCACTGTTGGTGGGAATGCAAACTGATACAGCCACTGTGTAAGACAATATGGAGTTTATGGTTTCTCAAAAAGTTAAAAATAGAAATACCCCATGAGCCAGTAACACTACTGGATAATCACCCAAAGAATAAGAAAACACTAATTCAAAAGGATACATGCACCCCTATGTTTATTGCAGCATTATTTACAATAACCAAATTATGGATGCAGCCAAGTGTTTATCGATAGATAAATGGATAAAGACTGTGTGTGTGTGTGTGTGTGTGTGTGTGTGTGTGTATACACATACATACATACAATGGAATATATTCAGCCATAAGGAAGAATGAAATCTTGCCATTTGCAACAACATGGATGGAGCTCAAGAGTATAATGCTAAGTGAAATAAGTCAGAGAAAAACACATGATTTCACTTATATGTGGAATTTAAGAAACAAAACAAATAAAGGAGAGAGAGAGAGAGAGAGACAAATCAAGAACAGACTGTTAACTATAGAGAACAAACTGGTGGTTACCAGGAGGGAGGTGGATGGGGGATAGGTGATGGGGGCTAAGGAGTACACTTGTTCTGATGAGGATTGGGTGATGTATGGAATTCCTGAATCACTATACTGTACACCTGAAACTAACAGAACACTGTATGCTAACTATACTGGAATTAAAAAGGAAGGGAGGGAGGGGGGAGAGAAGTGGAGGGGGAAATCCAGTCTTGGAGGATCCTGTAAGAGCAGAGAAGGAAGAAGTTATTGTAAACTGGAGTAAAGTGGATCCTTGTCATAGGTTAGTGGAGAGATTAGCAAAATTGTGTCATGCAGTTATAGGGAAAGCATAACCTGTAGATGATGAACCTGACTCTTTACTGGAGGGAATTTTCCAAGGAAAATGTTGAAGGTGTGACCTGGTTTCATCTTGCTGCTTATAGTAAAATGTGAGAAGACAAATTCCACCAGTGGACAGTAGCTTCAGCCTGTGCCCATGAGTTCCAACCTGCTTGTGATAGCTTCCCTTCCCAACAGCCTGCCCTAAGGATCCCAGACTTGCTTAGCAAGCTTCCAGTGCAAATGCCAATTCCTTGTAATAAATCTCTTTATATATTTGTCTGCTACCGGTTCTGCTTTTCTGGTTGAATTCTGACTGACAAAGAATGTAAAGCTCTGAATTTTAGTTCCTTTTTATAGTTTTCATTTCCCCTGCTCATTCATTATAACTATTTCCCATTTAAACTCCTGAAAGCAACTTTTGTAAATCTGTTAAAGTTTTTGTCTGCAGATTCCAATGTCCAGGTCATATCAGAGTCAGTGTCTGTTGACTGCTTTTTCTCTTAACTACCAGCCACATTCTCCAAACTCTTTGCACTTCTATCAATTTTTCACTGTATATAAACATTGTGAATGACAGGATGCAAAGACTCTAGAACTTGAGGTTTCTCTAGCAGGTTGTTAACTTGGCTAAACTTCATCTCTTTGGCAGCTGGTTCTCCACTCAGTTCTTCTGGTTCACAGCTACTGTTTGGTGGGTTTCCTAGAGTCTTCTCCTCTATACGTATAGTTCCGTGGTCAACCATGGAGTTGTGCGGAGTTTGAAACTGACTTGGGGGCTTACCCCAATTGTGGCTCCCTCCTTTCCAAGATTTCCACCATAGGTTTTCATCACTCTTCCAATCTCAAACTATGTTCTGACCCCTCTTGTCCAGTAAATACTATGGCTTTCCGTGATCCCACATCTGGGAACTGCAGGATCTCAGGAGACTAGTCAGAAATATAGAAATCCCATCTAATTTAGCTTCTGCCTCTCAGACATCAACTTGCTTCCAATTTTTGCCTACTTCCCACCACTCACCAGTACTTCAAACAGCGATGGGTTTTCCTACTTTTGGGGGGAAGCAAAGTTTGGTACCAATGATAGAAGTATTTGCAGTAGGCTAATATAACCAAGCAATTCCACCATTAGCAGAAGAAGGAAGCTCAACCGAATATTTTTTTTTAATATTCCACTTTATCTTCTCTGTTGACATGCTAAATCTATTTTTTTTCTTTAGTGGTTACTTAAGAAATTATAATATTCATCCTTCTATTATCACAGTCTACCATCAAATAATATAAACACTACTTCATGAATGATATAAGAGCCTTACAAATGTGGAATTCTGTTTTCCTCCTTCATGCCCTTTAAATAAATCATTAATTTACCTTTAAACAAATAATTTACCTTTAAACAAATTAATCATTGAATGCAGCACTTCAATATTCTTTTATAAAAATAAAAGGAACAAATAAGATTCTTCATGTCACTTCTAGCTTTCACATTATTGCACAGCCTAGAATCTCTATTTTTTGTTCAGTATCAGTTTCTTACTGTATCACTGGCAATCATAATCTATTAAACACATATACCAGAGCATACATTAAGGTAAAAAAAAAAAGTTGCATTACTCAGAATCCCATGAATTTTCTTTATTTGGAAAACACCAAATCCGTCTGTAAAATCAGTGCTACCCAAAAAAAATATTCACGAAGGAAATAAACTCAAGTAGGTTAACCCAGCAAACAGAAAATTACTGAGGTTTAAGTGAAGACACTTACCCCTCTTCATTTTCTTTCAGTAAGCGACTGGCAATTCGGATCAGCATGCAGTAAGCAAACTGTGATTTGAGACCAGATTTAGTGAATTTATTCAACATCTTAGAAACAGCAAGGCGATCATTCTTTTTGAGGTGATACAGGACTCCCAGTGCATGGTACTAAAGAACAAGAAAGAGGATGTCACACGCAGAAAGCTGAGGAGGAAGAGGACAAACTCCCAGGAAAATCAAATCATCTGGCACTAGATTGGAAAGAGATACCCAGGTGAAATATACAGCAATGGAAGATCTTTTTCATACTGAATCAAACACAGGCAAGACTGAGAGTTTCACCCCCAGAAATCAAAGATTCAGATTGGACCAGTGATATTAAAGAGGTGACCTACAATCCGAAGATGGCTCTAGCAGGTTCAGCGTGGCCCCAACACATCCTTAGGACAAGGGCTCTCGGGTCCCAGGCTTTACCAGTGTCACGGGTCTCTGTTAGCGGCTTTAAGTCATCTGCAGCCATGTTAGTAGTTAAAGGAGTAATCTCCTAAAGTGGGCTTAAGGAGTGTAATTATCGTGGCACTTTGTGTAAAAACACAGTAAGAGTTAAGACAGCAAGAAGGTTTCTTGAGGGAAAAATTACTACTCTATTTCCTCATAACTGAATATGCTAACGTGAGAAGTTGTAAACACTGAAAGGATGAGTAAGTAACCTCTCAAGTACACAAAATTGCCAGTTAAGATTTTAATCTTGTTCCTTATAATTAGGAATTAATGAATATCAAAAGATCTTCCCAACAAGAAGGTTTTTAAGTTTCACAAACTAAAAATTACTCTTTACTCTTTCTGTAATGTCTACCATAACCAAGTTCTGAAAAGCTTAGAACTGGGACATCCTTCATCACAAATTATTTTTCAAATAAAGGACGGAAATGCAGTGTGAAGGACCTTTGGAATGAGCATCTCCAACCACCACTGAATGTAAGAATCTTTCTTGAACATTCCTACAACTTTTAAGAAACACTAACAGGGGCTCAGACAGTAATTCTAATCAGTGGGATACCTACTAGAGAATACGTACTAATAAGCCGCTCAATCTCAGCCTTCAGCTAGTACACATCTGGGGAGTCAATACATTGCCCCTAAGATGGAGAGTTAAAGAAAGCTGGTCCCAAGACCCAATGTGACTCGATGGCAGTACCTGGACCATAATGTTGTCGCTGGAAGCGGCTTCTTGGGCTTCGTTGACCCAGCGCTTAACCACATCATGGCTTATCTTCATCATGTGCTAGACACAGAGCAAAGTAAGAGGAGATCATGCATGGTCACTAGAAATTTGCAAGCATCATCTGGTTTTCTTAGAAAATCACTAACAGACATTTCCAAACGGAAGAGACAAACTCTGTAGCTTTTAGGAATCTATTTCAAGTCTCTACTCCCAAGGCAACTAACAAGCCAGAAACTTTCTCCAAGGTGCAGGGGGGTGGGGGGGGAGGCAGAGAGACATGAACGGGAGGACGCGATGAGAGGGGAAAGACAGCAAAGGAAGGGCTAGTGAATAGAAAAAAGGAGTAATTTACATCAAGTTTTAGCTACACTGTTTGAAACACAAATATGCAGATTTTATCACTGAAAAAAATCTCAATTGTGTTTCTTCATCAGGAACTTCAACTGAACCTAGAACCTTTTCACACCTCGATTAGAAAGAAAACAAAACAGTAACCCAGAAAAAAATAAACTGTAGTTGACTGGCTGCTGAGACAGTAAGGACTTTAATTTAGAGAGACTTATACAGCATCCATGCCAAGAGGGAAAATTTCATGTCTTTAACTGCCCATTTTAATGCTCCTCTGATAAAACCCTCCGGGATAAAGTAAGAGAGATGCGTGTACATTTTGTGAATGTTGCATTCGTGAGAGAATCGCAGCGACGCTCTGTAGAAACTCTAGCGCCCGCCGGCCGTAAGAAGCAGACAGCTACTTGCTCACTTACTAAGGAAGACACCAGTGCAGAGCTGGATACGCTGGAGACTTTATCCACAATGGCCTGCTTCATGTATCTCTCAATGGCCTGCAACATTGTTCCCTGGAAACACGCATAAAGAAAACACTAATGAAACAAAACATTTTCATCCAAAATTACCGCTTCAGGGGCGCCTGGGTGGCTCAGTGGGTTAAAGCCTCTGCCTTCGGCTCAGGTCATGATCTCAGGGTTCTGGGATTGAGCCCCGCATAGGGCTCCCTGCTCAGCAGGGAGCCTGCTTCCTCCTCTCTCTCTGCCTGCCTCTATGCCTACTTGTAATCTCTCTCTCTGTCAAATAAATAAAATCTTTAAAAAAATTACCGCTTCAAAGTAAATGACAAAACCCCGTCATCTATTTGTTTCTGTGCCAGTATTTAGAAAGCATTAAAAGGATCATCATAATAGAGTAATCCTACCCCAGAGGGCAGGACCCAGAAAGAATCTTCAAAGACGAATGTTTAAGAGTATATGAAAGGAAAAAACTTAACTGTTCAACAATGACATCAATGGTCTCAAAGTGGAGAGTCCCAGTTGGAGCAAAGGTGTAAGCAGAGGCACAACTTACTCAGGGCTGTTACAAAAGAAATTCCTAGATGGGGATGGAGCTGTTTTGAAATTCTGAAGATACCTTTGTATGAAGGGGATATATTGTTAATGGGTCCCATACAGTCCTATCAATCAAATGTCATCCCTGATTATCTTAGATACTGAAGAACTAAACGTTTAACATACTACTATAGTGAGCCCTCAGTAGGAAATCCTCTGAAAAGATAGGTTTTTTTCAATTTAACTGAAGGGAAGTTGAGCATTGCAAGGCTAGTAGCAGACAAAGATGTGTAAACAGACTGAGATCAATACTCAAATAGACAGTCTCATTGCCAGCACTGCCACGTCTTATGTGACCAATTTAAATACAAAAAACAAAAACCACCACAGCCAAACAGCTGAGCAGCAAAAAACATTGTACCATTTCTATTACTCCTCTTAGCATCCAGATTTACCACGTGCTCTTATGCAACCTTTAAAACTTAAGATTGTAAGCATCCACATAAAACATACCCAAGCATGAATAGAGCTGAAATATTATTCAATATGCTTGGCAATGCCCAGCTTGCCCTTCCTTTGAACCTTTCCTACTCAGTTTCTAGAAAGGGACAGCCTAATATACTCTCTAACCTCATCCCTTCAGACGTGAGGGATAGGGTCAAGGTTAAACACCTGACTCGGATCTACACAGCTACAAGCCACAGGCCGGCCGATGGCTAACCAGGTTCTCTCAACTGTTTCAGTGAGGAGGCCTGAGCCTGATAAGTGATGGATCATAACCATAAATATCCTAGAAATCTTGCTGCTGAGTTCCTTAAAGATGTCTTATTTCTTACTCTGGTGTCTGTTGTAAGCTTTACCTCAAATTCTGAGAGACCTATTCCCTATAATAAAGTTTAAAAAAAAAAAAGGCAAAAACAAACAAACAAAAAAACCCAAAAAACTAAATTCAAATGGGTTTTGGTTTCCTGCAAGCAATGTTCCCTGACCAGGACAAAATTCCATGAGGGCACTAAAGAGACTAATCTAAATAAACAAAAGGAAAAGACAACCTGAAGGAAAAAGAGCCTGGAGGCACAAAGGCCTTTCTGGTGATCAGGTTTCTGTAATACCGGAGACTCACGAAGTCAGACTAGGGAATCCTATTACATTTACATGGTCACCTGTAGATAAACACAGTGTCCCTTTTGATGCCTCAGTAAACAAAGAGAACTTACATCAGTGATTCTGCAGAGAGCCCTGATGGCTGGGCCTCGGTACACGTCTTCCTTCCCAGTCATGTCCTTAGTCAGACTAAGAAAAATCAAAGGAGTAACCATGAAATCAATTAACACCTCTCCTGTGGAATCCACCCCTAGCTAATTCCAATTGTCCCCATAATTATCTAAATTCAGGGATTAATGCAGCAAATATTCACTGAGTATCTTCCATGGGAAAATATCAAAACTATTGGGTAGAAGGCTGTCCTAAATCCTAAGAATAGAGCAGCGAGCAAAACAAAGTCTTTGCCTTCATGGAGCTAACATATTAATGATAGGAGAGATAATATTCTATATCGCATAAACAAAATATAAAATTTTAGATGCTTGTAACTGGCATAAACAGTAAAGACAATGGTATAGAGAGCCATAGGTGAAATCTCCCCAATTCCTAAAAACCCATCTGACTCCTTAAAAGACACGGACTAAAATGATTAACTAATGAGGTTGTGCTCTCTCTCAGGAACGCCTTTCTAAAGCAACAATTGTCAATGGCTTCAGATCTCTCTACTGTGTTTCAAAAATAAGCAGAGGAGTTGGAGGGAGCTACTGAATTCCATGCCCATACTTTAAAGAGGTTTTTAGCCTTTATACTCTGTTATTCACCCTTTTATCTTCCTGTCCCCCAAACTGACTCTCCATCCCCTCCCCCTTTTGCCTCCCCTTCACAGGATCCAAAACCGACTACAACTCCAACTTGCTCCATCAGGATGCCAAGAAGAGAAAGTTGTGAAGAACTGATAGTCCTTAAATTTCTTCATTTTTTTAGTTATAAAAGTATTTTCACGTAAGAGTACACATTGAAAACATTCAGAAAGGCATAAAATATAAAGCTGAAGTCTCGCCTCACCCACCCTCACCTATGGTGCCGCTCAACTAAAGACAATCATCGTGAACAGTTGCTTATGTTTTCTTAAGGAACTTTTAAAAAATATATAAAACTGTAGAGACATAAAAACACATGCAGGTGAATCTCCACTCTTCTGGCACCTCCCTTTTTCACTTAATGTATCTAAGAAGCTTTCCCTATTGGTAGTTTTTTTTTAACTTTAGGTACCTATGTATTTTTAAATATCCAAAGATATATCTAAAATATCATTTTAATAGTGGTACTGATTTCCACCGTTGGGATATAAGTAATTTATCAACCAGTCTTTTTCAAAAATATTTGTATTTATCCAATTAGATAATAAATAAGGCTTGGCAGGTTCAGTTTCTTCTGAGGTCTCTCTCCTTGGCTTCTGCATCGCGCGAAAGCAGCCATGCACAAGACGTTAAAAAAAAAAAAAGAGGCATGGCTGTGTTCCAATAAAACTTTATTTACAAAATGAGGTGGCAGCTTTAGCCACGGGCCATAGTTTGCCGACTGCTGCTCCGTGCTTCTCTCTTAAAACTAAGAGCTAAGCTAAGGACTGCCCTGACAAAGGCTTACAGACAGGTAGTTTACTCGGGAATGTGTTCTGAGGGACAGGGAGGCAAACAAAGAAGGAGGGGAATACACAGAAATTTTCTCTAGTTGGTCACTGCCACAGGCAACTAGTTATTTAACGAGCAATCTTCTGAGGAGCCTTCTGAGACACAGGTTGGAACCACATTTCCAAGGGATGAAAGGAAAGAATTTACCCACTAGGTCTCAGCCACGGGTGGCGAGTTAAACCCAGAGTGTTAACTCCCGCAGGTGAACTCCAGGTGAGTGCCCAAACCCGAGCGCCAGAGCCGCTGAAGGGCGAGAAGTGAAAGGCCTGGAGTGAGGCACCACTGAGCCAGGGAGCCGGCCCTGCCCGGAGCAGCTGACCACAAGCACAGCTGGCATCGGAGAGAAGGCCTGAGAAAGTGGGAGGTGGCTCAAAAGCAGCACCCAGAACCATCCATCCTATGCACCCCTCAAATTTGAACGTGTCCTCCATTAAATCGAACCTATCACCGAGTCTCCGAGGTGGTAATCATCTACTATTGTGCAAGACACAGGAAAACGAGTGGCATATGGTACAATCCTTGCTGCTAGATACATTCCAAAGCCGTAACTGAGGTTCACCATCTCCTCCCTGCAATCACCCCTTCTATCGTTCCCCTCACTCTCTGCCAGCACTTGAGCTCATCTTGGTCTGGTGTCTGGTAAGTGGCTCAAACCTTTACCCCAAGGGATCTGAGCTCTTTGTTGGAGATTTAGCAGGGCTGGGCCCTTGGTTGTTCCCTATTCTCTCAGGCATGAACACATCAAAATATACTCAATACCTTGAATTCTAGATACAGTCCTCTCTTCCACATTTGTATAGCAACAAGCCTAGCTCTTGACAGTGATCAAGGTCAATTACCTCTATGGTAACTGAGGACAGCAGCTTTTTTTTTTTTTTTTTTTTAACCTGCTGGTCCACTACATAAATAATCCAAAGTGGCCTAACAGTAGTCATCATTTCAAACGTGCACGCTGACTCCCTGTCCAGGACTTCTCTGGCACTGGAGCATGGGGTGCCTATGGTTGCCAACTGGTCACTCAGACACACAGATTCAAAGCGTGGGGTATTTCCGTGCTGAAGGCAGTCCTCAAACAGTAGGAAATAGGAGTCAATGGGTTAAATGCTTCCCTCTGTTCATCGCTGAAACACTGTCCCTTGGGAAACAGGGCCTTTAACCCACATTCTGAGTGGATGGGAAGCGCAAGTTCTACAAGTGGGTGACGGGGAGCAAGGGTGAGAGAGGCAAGTCCTACTTCCACCTCTTGATTCCCGGACCCACATATTGTATTTCTTGGCACCATACACTACATTGACCATCAATTTAATGCATAGACTGCAACCTAGAGGAGAATTTTCCAACTAAATGGGTCCCATCTCTAGCCTACGACTTCAGCTGAGCATTCTGTAGGTCATCCACCACAGCATCGGGCTGTGTGCTCCTAGGTGAAATAGAATATGGTAAAACTACTGGGTTTCTTAAGTCATGAGCCTACGGTCACACCACTTTTGCCAAAAAAGGAGTGGCAATGTCGTGTAGGATACCGTGGACATAAGAAACTGTACCACTAAGACCTACTGAAAACCTCCGGCTCATCTTCTATGTGGTGTTTTTGCCACGTAATGGAAAGAAACTTATATAGTCAAATTTATCAATCTTTTCTTTTATTGCCTCTGGAACTGTAGTCCTAATGAAGCTTTTCCCTACAACAAAAATAAAGAGGAATACACTCATGTTTTCTTTTAGTACCTGTATGCTTTCATTTTTAAAGTTTATATTCTTTATCCATTTAGAGTTTATTCATGTATAGGATGTGAAATACAGATACACTTTTATTTTTCCAAGTGACTACTCAGTTGTTCCAGCATCATATATTAAGAAGTACCTGTTTATCCCAGTGATTACAGATACCACTTTGGCATATACTAAATTTCCACATGTATTTGGGTCTAATTCTATGCTTTCCATTTGTACCACAAAATTATGAAAACGGTATGGCCATTGGTATGGCCAAGGTGACTTATTACAGAGTCATCGCACAATTTCATTCCAGGGGTCTCTTCAGCCGTCACTACCACACTGTTGTAGGTGTTCAGGCCTTAGTACTGCACAGACCCATAGGGCTCAGTCTCTCTTCTACAGTTATTTCCTGGCTATTCTTAAATGTTTGTTTTTCCCCGTAAACTTTAGTATCAACTTTCTAACTCCATAGTATATAGCCTGTTGTTTTTTTTCATTGAGATTGCCCTGAATTTACAAAGTTAGAGAGCACTGAAATCTTTATGATGTTTAATTGATCTATTCAGAAACATTTACATTTGTTCAAGGATACTTTGAGTCTTCCAGGGCTTTAAGTTATTTTTTCCTCTTACAAGTTTTCTGCATAACCGTTTCTAAGGTGATTGTATCATTCTATATTCCCATCTACAACATATTTGGTGTTGGAGCAGGGTTGTTGATTTTGGTGTTTTGTTATTTTAACTGAGATTCTAGTGGGTATGGAAGGATAGCTCACTGAGGTTTTAATCTGCATTTCCCTGATGACTAAAACTATTGAGGACATTTCCATGTATCTTCTGGCCATTTGTATACCCTTTCACGTAGTGTCCTCCTTCAGATTTTCTTAATCTCCACGGTTTCTCAGGTCACACGACTATCTACATACGCTGAGTGGTCATCCACTCTATTAGAGTTCTATTCCTGCTGTAGCAGATGACCACAATTAGTGGCTTGAAATAAACATTTATTATCTTACAGTTCCATGGATTAGCAGTCCAACACAGGGCTCACCGGGCTCAGATCACTGTGTCAGCAAGGCTGCAGCCATCTCACAGGCAAAAACACATTCACCCCATCGCAAGATCCCCCCAGATCTCAACGCACTGCAGCACCAACTCAAAGCCCAAAAGCTCATGGAAATCCCACTGACTCAAAAATCCTGACCTTATCAAAATCTTCTCAGTTCGGTCCAGGTGAGTCTGGGTACACTCTCTCCTGAAGAGAAACTCCTCTCCACCTGTGGACCCATGAAACTAGAAAACAAGTTTTCTGCCCCTAAAACAAAGATGGTGCTGCCACAGGATAGCACTTACAGACCTTCCTGTTCACAGGGAGAAAATGGAATGGTGGGGGGAGGAGTCACTGGTCCCTGCAAAGCAATTCTGAAATCCAGCCAAGCAAACCGGAAAAGGTTTCAGGTGCTAGGTAGAATTTTCCATCGTTCCCACTCCACGCTATGGGCCCGCACCCCTGCCCTCAGAGCCATCCTTCCTCTCGGTGAGGGCGGCATGGGTTTAAAGCTGGGCAGTCTTCTTGGCCGGTATCCTGTTGGAGAATCTGGGACCCTGACAACCCTCTTTCACTTTGTCCCCCCTCCGTCCCTTCCACCCAGGCTGGCAGTCGTGCCGCCGTAAGATTCTCACGAACCTCCTGGGACACCACAGACATGCGGGGACTCGCTCCCTCGGACAAGGGACTCCGCCACAGAACTTGCCTAAGTTCTCCAAGTTCTCACCCCATCTCTATTTCTGGCTTCTGCTTAGATGCTGAGGGAATCTATGAGTCACACTCTTGATCTCTTTGGAGTGTTGTGTGTGAGTGAAGACTCTCTGACCTTTTCATCTGCCTGGGGTGTTAGCAAAGGGCTGCAGGGAACTCCTTTGAGTTTTCCTGTAGAGCACACTTTCCTACTGAATCGCTTGTTTTTTAGCATTCTTGGCCATTTTGGTAGGCTGAAAATTTACCACGTCAGGAACCCGAGATCTCTTTTTTGGGGGGAGGGGGATGCTTGACATATAACGTATCTGTTTCAGGTGCACAGCACAATGACGTGATATTTGTAAAGAACTCCTGGCTCTTTAACAGGTGTCTCCATTTATTTCTCTACTGCCCAATTTTACTATAAGTGGTGAAAAGAAACCAGGCCGCACCTTGACACTCTGCAAATCTCAGCAAAACAGCCGAGGTCACAAGTCCTGATTTCTGTGTAACTGCAGGCCACGATCCTACTAAGCTCTCTGCCACTACAGGACAAGGGTCCTGTTCCCTCCAGTTGCTAACACCTTCCTCATTTCCTTCGGAGTCCTCCCAGTGGCGCCCTTAGTGTCCGTATTTCTACATTCACAACAATCTGAGCGTTCCCTACAGGGATAAGTGTTTTCCCTACCCTGCTCCTCACTTCTTTCTGAAGTCTACCTAGGTCATTAACATCCAGCTTTCCACTAACACTCTGTTCAAGGCAACGTACGCCTTTTCTGTCATGTTCCCCCAAATTCTTCCAGCGTCTACTCATTGCCCAATTGCAAAGTCACTTCCACATCTTCGGGTAGTTGTTACAGCAGCACCCCACTTCCAGGTACCAAAATCTCCAGTAGTTTTCCCCCCAGCTTTGAGATATAATTAGCATATAACATCATACCATTTTGAAGTATACAATGTGTGGATGTGATACTTACACGTTACAAAATCTATTCGTTTTCTATTGTCACTGTAACAAATTACCACAAACTTAAAGACTAAAGCCCACATTCATTTCTTTATCTTACAGTTCCGTAAATTAGAAATGCAACACGGGGCTCACGGGATAACATCAAGGTATCGGCAGGGTTACATTCCTTTCTGGAGGCTGTAGGGGTGAATCCATTTCCTTGCCTTTTCCAACTGCCAGAGGCCACCCACATTCCTTGGCTCACGGCCCCCTTCCTCCACCAGCATCGCTTCTTTGACCTGCTTCCGCCATCACATCTCTCTACTGACCCTTCCACTTCCTTCTTCCGCTTTTAAGGACCCTTATCCTTATCAGGCCCACCTGGACAATCCACCCTGTTCCCCATAGCTGCTGATTAGCAACTTTATTTCCCCTCTGCAGTGTAATGTAACATATTCATAGGTCCTGGGAATTCAGCCAGGGATATCTTCAGAGGGCCATTATTCTGCCTACTACATCTACTAATCACTTAAAATGGGCTAGAAGCAAACCGTAATTCAGGGCAGCCTAACAGGATTCTGAGGGAAATACTAACAGCTAAACAAACAAAAAACCCTGATCTATTTTTAATTTTTCCAACAGTTAGTGAGTATAGCAATCTAAGTGAAGATTTTCTGTTTGTTACTTGTGGCAAATACTGTTAGGTAACTAATCCACTATCCATTTTCAACCCCTTCTCCCTTGCCTGCCCCTAATACTTGGCCTTTAAAAGCTAAATATTCACTTTCCTGGTCCTAACGAGAGTCGTATAACACAGCTGTGTCAAATGAAATCTAAAAATTGCCTTGGGAAAAGCTATTGCATACCTGATAAAAGAGGCAGATGGTGCTGGCCCTCCCTGGCCCCCTTCCCGGTACCCCTCCCACCTTGAACGGTGCCCTGCCAGTAATTCAGTCATCTATTTTGCAATAATGTGAGATTCAAGAGACACCAGCCCTCACACTGTTGCACTACTGAACCAACACTAGCTACTCTATGCCTAGTGACTGCGTCTGCCTTTCTGTTATTTTCAGCTCAAAGCTTCACTAATGGAAACTTATTTAAACAACTGCTGGTTAAAAACAAGCACCCTCCTCCAAAATTTATGTTGTTGTACAAAGACCAAATTCACTTAAATGAATTATAATTAATAATTAGCTTATACATCCTCACTCTAGGACGCTGGGAAATTTTCAGAATTTTAAAGAAAATAAATACCCACAATCTCAGACACCCAGTGATAACCTCCTGGTTAACATTTGCATATTTCATCAGTATATATCATCAGGATATTTCCATCCATGTATTTTTATCTATGTACATAAAATATTTTTTAAAGGGAGACTATATAAAATACATAAGATTTGAATCCAACTCTCATTCAGCACTTTATGAAGACTTTTCCATATCATTAAAGATGTCTCAAAAAATTAAAATAATCCCATAACCTGATTATAACATGGTAAATTATATATATATACATATATAATTAAATTTACCAATAGCAGACATTTACATTGTTTTACCCTTTCTTCTAGTGTAAACAGTGTTGCAATGAACATATTATATATAAGTCTTCCTGTGCTAGCTGATTATTTTCTGAGCATATTTCCATTGATGTGGTATTACTAGGCCAAAGGGATAAAACTTTTCAAATGTTCAACATTTGAATACTGTCAAACTGCTTTCTAGAAAACCTGAATCAATTTATTATTCTGCCTCCTATATAAACGAGAATATCAGTCTCCCTTACAAGCACCTACTGCCTTTTTCTTTTTTGACAATTTGATGGGTAAAAGTCTTATAACTCATCTGACTTTTTAATTTACATTTTTTGATTACTAGTGAGAATGATTAAAAACAATCAGATCCTTTATATTGATCATTTTAGTGAATTGTCGCTTGGAAATTTTTTTGAAGTACAAGAGTTCTTTACATATTATATTTTCTAGCCTTTTGATATGCTTATTATAAATATTTTATGCCAATGCATCATTTACATTTTGGTTGTATTTACATATTATTATGAACATTTAAAATGTATTAGCAAATCTACTAGCATTATTCTTTGTGACGTCTTTGCTTTATCAGATAGGCCTGGTTTTCACGTGATGACAGCCACATTTTAGGAAAGAATGCTTTAAGATTTTTTAAATTCCTATTTGCTTTCTTATAGTCAAAAAAGTAAAATTAATAGAAAAAGAAAAACAAATATTCTACTAAATATATAAGTACCCCATGTTAGGTTCTGACCATTCACGTACCTGCTTGTGACAATTATCACGTCCTCAGAGATCGTAGCCATTTCTTTGATGGTAAGGTAGCACATTCTTCTCAGTGTTTGCTGAAAAATTATTTACAAAAGGCAACAGGTTACTCATAAGGAAATGGTTCTTTAAGCTGTTGAAGTGAGGGCCCCAAGTAGATATATTTAGAAGGTTATTCTTAATAAGATTCTCATCTACTCAAAAAATCCTTTTGAAAATATCTGGATGAGAAAACATTCAGAACACTGCTGTTTCCTAAACAAATAAATGATGCACTGACACAGTGAAAAGAACATCTAGGTGAAAATTTTAAGATTTAAATTAAAAATTTTTAAATGCTATTGATACGGAGATCCAAACTTTGACGGTGTGAATCCAAAGACATAGGTTTCTCCAAGTGTGAAAGACTTATCCGGGAAAATGTATTTTTAATAAAATTCTACAAGTAAATGGATGGAGAGACATTAGACTCTGTGTCTTTCTCAGTCCAGCATATACAGATGTCTTTCCTTGAAGTATATGTGCTTGCATAACCAACTTCCATTTTCAATTAGCAAGACTTCAATTATCAAAATATTCAGGTCCAAAGTAACTGTTCACCTAACGACAGTACAGTGTCATCTATGCTCCTCCTCACCTGGTCTCTGGTTTATTCATACGCTATGGGCCCCCGTTCCTCCAGCCCATCTGGCCTCATTCCCTACCAACAACTTCACATTTCTAATAAGCAGTGAAACTCAAATACCTCAGACCCAGCTCCGGACTCCAAGCTGTAGAAAGAACCTGGTGGAGACTACTGAGCCCATTAAGGAAAGAGAAGAAGGAAGTGAGGGTTCTCATGGTGATTAAACACAGAAAAAATCACCCCAAGAAAGAGAAAGCCAGTCGGGGTCAGATGAATGGGGCAGATGACACCCATATGAAGCCACCATGAAAAGGAAACAAAAAATAAAAACCAAAACTTCAGAGCCGAAAAATATTTGTTCCCCCTCCCCCACCAAAATAAAAATCAACTACAAAGCAGAATAAAACTGGAGACACAAAAAATTGAGCTAAAGCACAAAAAGTGGGGGGAGGCCGGGTAGGGCCCTCAACATTAGTCATCAGGGAAATACAAAAAACCATATCAGATATACCTCACACCCACCAAAATGGCTAAAATTAGAGTGACGATACAAGGTGTTGGCAAAGATGTGCCGGTGACCACTAAGACATCATGCCTAAACAAACACGCTAAAATGTTGAATAAAATAGGAACAAAAAATTTCACTATGTAGCCAAGGGTAAAATGAAGTGAAATTCATAGATGCCAAAGCAGAAAAACAAACACCTCACAGCCACAGAAGTACAGGCCCAGGACCTTCCAGGCAGAGGATGAAGTATCCAACGTCTAGGAAGGACAAGATTCTAAAAGGCATATGCTTCAGGCTCAGGGAAAATTATTCTAGGTAATAGCTCAGAAATACAGCAAGAAACAGAAAGTGAAAGAAAAGTTAACAGTAACAAGGCAGTATGGTATGAGCTACAGAACAGACAAATAGATGAATACACATAAATACTGTCAACCCATCTTTGACAAAGGAACAAAGGCAGTACAATGGAGCAAAGATAGTCTCTTCACCAAATGGTGCTGGAACAACAGGACATCTACATCCAAAAAAATGAATCTAGACACAGACTTTACACTCTTGACAAAAATTAACCCAAAATGCATCATAGACCTAAATATAAAATGCAAAACTATAAAACTGCTAGGAGAAAACATAGGAGAAAACTTAGATGACCTTGGGTATGATGATGACTTTTTAGATACAACCCCAAAAGTATGATCATAAAAGAAAAAATGAATAAGCCAGCCTTTTGGCGGCGGGGGAGAGGGGGAGGGGGAGGAAGAGCAGAGGGAAAGAATCTTAAGCAACCTCCACACCCAGCATGGAGCCCGATGCAGGGCTTGATCTCATGATCCTGAGATCATGACTTGAGAGTTGGACCCTCAACCAACTGAGCCATCCAGGCACCACCACCACCCCCCACTGGCTTTTTTTAGAGAGAGTGAGAAGAAACCAGTCTTTATTAAAAGTAAAAACTTAAGCTCTGCAAAAGACAATGTCAAGAGGATGAGAAGACAAGCCATAGACTGGAAGAAAATGTTTGTAGAACACATATCTGATACAGGATTGTCACCCAAAATATACAAAAACCTCCTAAAAGTCAAAAATAAGAAAAACAACTTGACTAAAAATGAACTAAAGACCTTAAGACACTTCACTTAAACAGATAAACAAATGACGAAGAAATATATGAAAGTATGATGATTGAAGTGTAAGAATTCTTCATATATTATAGATGCCCTCATCATATGTCATTTGGGAAAGGCAGATTAAAACAAGATACCACTACACTCCTATCAGAATGACCAAAATCCAGAGCACCGACAACACCAAATGCTGATGAGGACATGGAGCATCAGCAACTCTCATTCATTGTTGGTGGGACTGAAAACAGTACAGCCAAGCTGAAAGGTTTGGTGACTTACAAAACTAAACATATTCTTACCGTACAATCCAGCAATCATGTTCCTTGGTATTTAAGTAAAGGAGGTGAAAACTTATGTCCACATAAAAACCTGCATACAGATGCTTATAGCATTTTTTAAAAAATTTCTTTCATTTTTAATTTTTATAATTTTTTAAAGTAATCTCTACACCCAACATAGGGCTCAAACTTACAACCCCAAGATCAAGGGTCACACACTCTACTGAATGAGTCAGCCTGGCACTCTATAGCAGCTTTATTCATAATTGCCAAAACTTGGAAGCAACCAAGATGTCCTTTAGTAGGTGAAAGGATAAACTGTGGTACATTCAGAAAACAGAATATTACTCAGCACTAAAAAGAAAGTGAGTTATCAAGCCGTGAAAAGACATGGAGGAAATTAAATGCATATTACTAAGTGAAAGAAACCAATCTGAAAAAGATACATGCTATATAATTCCAGCTACATGACACTGTAGAAAACACAAAGCTACGGAGACAGTAAAAGCATCCGTGGTTGCCAGGGTTTGGGGGTTAGGCTGAGGAATGAATAGCTGGAGCACAGAGAATTTTTAGGTCAGTGAAAATACTCTGTATAATATTTAATGATGGATGCATGTCATTATACATTTGTCCAAATCCTCATAATGTATAACACCAAGAGTGAATATTAACATAAACTATGGACTCTGTGTGATTGTGATGTGCCAATGTAGGCTTATGTATCGTAACCAATCTACCACTCTGGTAAAGGATGTTGATTGGGGGGGGGTGGAATCTACGCATGTGTGGCGTTAGGGAGTATCCAGAAAATCTCTGTACCTTCCTTTTAATTTTTCTGTGAACCTAAAACTTCTCTTAAAAAATACTTTCCCGGGCACCTGGGTGGCTCAGTGAGTTAAAGCCTCTGTCTTTGGCTCAGGTCATGATCTCAGGGTCCTGGGATCGAGGCCCACATTGGGCTCCCTGCTCGGTGGAGAGCCTGCTTCCTCCTCTCTCTGCCTGCCTCTTTGCCTACTTGTAATCTCTCTCTCTCTCTCTGTCAACTAAATAAATAAAATCTTCTAAAAAAATTAAAAATAAATTAAAAAAATACTTTCCCTAGAAAGTGGTGAGGGCATGGATAAATCGTAATGAATAACCCCAAAACCCACAAGAAATGACACGTTACGACAGATGAGTAAACGTGCACTTGTGTATGTATATGTACACATAGATGTTTATATATTCACATACACAATAAGAGTGTCCTAAGGTTCTCAAATCTTCCATGAATAGGTACAAGATAAAGATGAATATTAGATTCTGAAAGTCAAAAAATCGTGTTGCAATTTCTAGGGTAACCACTAAAAGAACTTCCAAACTATTATCCCACTAAAGCTCTGTTCATTTTTAGTCAGTCTTTTTTCTCTCTTGGCTTCATTTTGGATAATTTCTATCTGTCCTCAAGGTCACTGATTTTTTCCCCTATAGTCTCTAATCTGCTATTAACCCCATGAGGTATATTTTCATTTTACATGCAAGCACATATAAATTTTTTCTCCTTAACTTCTAGAAGGTGCACTTGGGTCTCTCTGGATGCCTTCTAGTTTGCTCCTCATTCTTATATCTTTCTATATATTCTTAGGCATAAAGGCTCTATATATAATAGCTATTTTATGTCATTATCTGCTCTTTCCATCATCTTATCGCTTCTGGCTTTGGGTCTATAGATCCATTTTTCTCCGGGTTACGGAAAATATTTTCCTGCTTCTTGGCTTACCTCATAATTTTTTACAGGATGCTGTACATTGTGAAGTTTAGATGCTAGATATTGTTGGATTCTTTTACATGTATTGTACTTTACTATTCATGAGATTAAATACCTGGAATCAGATTTCTACTTTTGAGGTTTGCTTTTAAGTCTTTTTAAGCTTTATTACAGGTCTAATATGTTCCCATTGGTGAGGTGAGGCCTTTCTGAGAACTATACCAGATGACAAGGTTTTCCTGCTCTCACTGGATGGAAATGGGAACTATTCTCAGCCCTGTGTTCTGGTGATTCTTTCTTTAGCTTTGGGTAGTTTCCTTTTACATATGCACAGAGCAATTCTTATCCAAAGATTCAAGGGTGAACCCTTCATCAAATTGCTGGAACTACCTCCTTCCTTTCTTGCTTCTCTCCCTCTCCCCTGACTTTTTTCTTCTCTTATTACTCTGCCCTACAAAATCCAATATGGTTGGCTTCCCCATACTCCAGAGAGATAACTAGGCTCCTTTCAGTGTGCCCTCCTTGACCTGATACCTGTAATCTGCCTCTGGGCAATGGGCTAATGCAATCCTGGAGCTCACTTTGTTTTTCTTTTTCTTCAGATCACAATCCTGGGAGGCCTGTTAATCTAATGTCTAAAAACTACTGTGTAATATATTTTGTTCGACTTCTAGGTATTTGCAGTAGCAGGATAAACCTCACCCCTTAAATGCATCATGGCTAGAAAGAGAACAGAAATATGTTTTCAGTATCAAAACATACGGTGAATTACCTAGGGACTCTTTTACTATTCATTTCCAACACCAATCCATTGTAATTAGAGAACACAGTCTGTGCAATTTCATTCCTTTAAAACTTTGTTGCATCTTGCATTATGGCTCAGTATATAGTTGATTTTTATAAATGTTCTTTGTGTTCTTCATTTACATTTAATGTAGAGAGTAACATATTTGGGTCTATATTTACCATCTTATTATATGATTTATGTTTGTCCTTCTTGATCTATCTTTCTTTCTTTCTTTCTTTCTTTCCCCCTTCCTATGGCTTGATTTTTCAGCATTCTATTTTTTTTGCACGATTAGTTTGGAAGAGAAAAAACAATAAAGAAAAATCAATGAAACAAAAAGCTGGTTGTGTGAAGAGATCAAAAGTTTATAAAGCTCTAGATAAGCTTCCAGGAATAAAAGAGAGAAGATACAATTTACCAATATCAGAATGAAAGAAGAGACATTACCACAGATCTGACCAACGCTAAAAAAATAAGGGAATATCATGAACAGTTTTAGGGAAACAAAGTTCAACAACTTCCATGAAATGGATACATTACTTGAAAGACATGAACTACCGGAGCTCACCAAAGAAACTAAATAATCTGAAAAGTACCATTTCTATTCCTTTTTAATGGAATTAATTTTTAAAAAGCTTCCCTTAAAGAAGACGGTTTTGGGGGGCCTCAGTGGCTTAGTCGGTTAAGCATCTGACTCTTGATTTTGGCTTAGGTCATGATGTCAAGGCTGTGGGATCGTGCCCCTAGTTGGCTCTGTGGGTGCTGGGCAAGGAGCCTGCTTAGGATTCTCTTTCTCCCTCTCCCTCTGCCCTTCCCCTCCCTCTCAAAAAAAAAAAAAAAAGACACTTGGGTGGCTCAGTCGTTAGGCGTCTGCCTTCAGGTCAGGTCATGATCTCAGGGTCCTGGGATCGAGTCACACATCAGGCTCCCTGCTCATTGGGGAGTTTGCTTCTGCTTCTCCCTCTCCCACTCCCCCTGCTTGTGTTCCCTCTCTCGCCGTCTCTCTCTCTCTCTCTGTCAAATAAATAAGTAATCTTAAAAAAAAAAAAAAAAAGATGGCCTCAATAGTGAACTCCATCAAACACTTCAGGAAAAATTAATGATTCTACAAAAACTCTTCCAGAAAGCAGAAGAGGAAGAAAGGAAGAAACACTTTCCAATTCATTTTACAATGCCAGCATTATCCAAAACAAAATCCAGACAAAAATATTATAAGAAAAAAACTACAGGTCAATATATGTCATGGCCACAGACTCAAAAATCCTTAACAAATTTTAACAAACAGAAACGAAAGACTTTATATTTTCCAGAATAAATAAATGCATCTCACCATATTGATAACATATTGAAAAAGAAAAGCCATGATAATCCAATGCATATAGAAAAATCATTTGACAAAATTCAATACCCATGTGTGTGCACGTGCGCACGCACACACACACGCACATACACACACGCATAATCTCTCAGCAAACTAGGAATAGAATGGAACTTCCTCAACCTGATAAAGGCCATTTGTGGAAAAACTTAAGAGCTAACACCACACTTAGCGGTGAAAGACTACATACCTTCCTCCTAAGATCAAGAACAAAACAAGGATGTCCCCTACCATCAATTCTATTTATACTGTATAATAGTACAAGAAGATAGTGAGGTAAGATACATAATCAAAGGCAAACAGATTGGAAAAGAAAAAGTAAATTCTAAGGAATCTTCCAAAATACCCTTAGAACTAATAAATGAATTTAACAAAATCACAGAAATATGCAAAAACCAATTAATTTCTAGAAACTATTTATAAACAATATAAATACAATAGTATTTTTAAAACCTTAACTACTTTAGGGATAAATTCACAAAGTATGTGTAAGACTTGTATGCTGAAAACTATAGTACTGCTGACAGGAATTAAAGAGACCTGAATAGAGAGAAAAATACCATGTTTGTGGAGTAATAAACACAATATTACAATGTCAATTCTCCTCGAATTGATATTCAGATTCAATGTAATCCCCATCAAAGTTCCAGCAGACTTTAAAAAATAGAAATGGAAGCTGATTCTAAAATTCATACAGGAAGGCAAAGAACCTAGAAGACCCAACCTTCTGAAAAAGGAAAAAAAAAAAAAAAGGAACACATGCACTACCTGATTTAAAACTTACTATAAAGGTATAGTCATCAAGATGGTGTGGTACTGGAGTAAGAATAAAGATACAGATCAACGAAACAAAACAGGATGTTCCAGTGTGCCAATGTAACTCAATCATCACCTCTTCCTCCTCCTTCCATATTGATATGCAACTATTCCAGTACCATTTGACGAGAAAATAAAGTAGGAGGAAAAGGAGGTGGTGGTGAAAGGAGGAAGAGTAATCCAACCCTTACCTTACACCATATACCAAAATCAATTCATCAAAATGCCTCGAAAAAAGGCATAGAAGAAAATCTTTGTGACACTGAGTTAGGCAAAGATTTCCCTAATACATATCAGAAGCATAATCCACAACAGAAAAAAAATTGATAAACTGGAGTTCAAAATTTACAATTTCTATTCTTTGAAAGGCTAAAAAAATGAAAAAACGAGCTACAGACTGGAAAAAAAATTTAAGAAGCATATCTGATAAAGGACTTATAACCAGAATACACAAAGACTTCTCAAAACTCAAAAATAATAAAATATACAACCAAATTATTTAAAAATGGGCAAAAGATATGAACAAATCCTTCAGCATGGAAGCCATGTAGAGAGCAAAAAAAGCACACAAAATGATGTTTGAGATTATTAGTCATTAAGGAAATACCTATTAAAACTACAAAAAGATACCACTATATACCTATTAGAATGGCTAAAATTAAAAAGAAACAAATTTAAAAAGGCAAAAAACACAATACCAAGCGCTGGCCAGAAATGCAGTCACTAAAACTTTCAAACAGTGATGGCAGAAATGGAAGACAGGTTGGCAGCTTCTTACAAAGTTAAACATATGATCCAGCAATCCCACTCCCAGGAACTGTCCCAAGAGAAATAAAAACTCATGTTTAAAATCTGTACCTGAACATTTATAGCAACTTTATTCGTAAGCACCAAAACCTGGTAACAAACCAAGTATCCTTCAAAGGGCAAACAGACAAACTGAGGTGTGTCCACATAGAATACTACAGTTAAATAAAAAGAACCCAACTCCTGAGGCAAACAATAATATGGACAAATATCAAATGCCTTATGCTAAGTGACTCAAAAGGCTTCCTGTGGTCTGACAGCATTTTTATGACCTCCCAGACAGGTAAAACTATGCAGAAAGAAGAGACCAGTGGGGGCCTGGGGCTGAGGACAGTTAGAATAGTTCATATGTAAAGGCAGGAGGGAAATTATTAGAGTGATGGAAACATTCTAAATCTTGACTGCAATGGTGATAATAAGTACTGTATGCATTTGTCAAAAGTCATAAAGCTATACCCTAAAAAGGGTGAATTTTACTCTATGAAAATTATACTTTTTTTTTTTAATGGAGAAGACAACAGTGTAAGTGAATGAAAATGCAAGCAACACATGGGGAGGAAATATTTACAAAACACCCATCTGATAAAGGCCTTGTATCCAGAAAATACAAAGACAACTTGCAACTGAGTAAGAGGACAAAGGACATGATTTTTTTCTTAAAAAGGTAAAAGACTCTGGAAAATAGTATGGAGGTTCCTCAAGAAGTTGAAAATGGAGCTACCCTACAACCCAGCAATCGCACTACTGGGTGTTTACCCTAAGATACAAATGCAGTGATCCGAAGGGGCACGTGCACCCGCATGTTTATAGCAGCAATGTCCACAATAGCCAAACTATGGAAAGAGCCTAGATGTCCATCAGCAGATGAATAGATAAAGAAGACGTGGTGTATATATATGCAATGGAATACTACTCAGCCATCAAAAAAACGAAATCTTGCCATTTGCGATGGTGTGGATGGAACTATAGGGTATTATGCTAAGCGAAATAAGTCAGTCAGAGAAAGACAATTATCACATGATCTCTCTGATATGAGGAATTTGAGAGGGAGTGTGGGGGTTGTGGGGGGGTAGGGAGGGAAAAAATGAAATAAGATGGGATCGGGAAGGAGACAAACCTTAAGAGACTCTTAATCTCACAAAACAAACTAAGGGTTACTGGGGGGTGGGAGGGTAGGGATAGGGTGGCTGGGTTATGGACATTGGGGCGGGTGTGTGCTATGGTGAGTGCTGTGAAAGGTGTAAGCCTGATGATTCACAGACCTGTACCCCTGGGGCAAATAATACAGTATATGTTAATAAAAAAATAAATAAAAATTAAAAAGTAAAAGCTCTGAACTGCCACTTCACCAAAGAAGATATACAGATGGCAAATAACTATATATTTGCTTAATTCATCACAAAGGAAATGCAAACCCAACAATGCCACTTCTAGATATGAAGCAAAGAAAATGAAAATAGGCCTGCACAAAGACCTCTACTTAAATATTTTTAGCAGCTTTGTTCATAATATCCATAAACTGGAAATAACTCAAAGAACCATTAACTTGTGAATGGACACGTAAACTAGACCACCTCCACACAAGGGAATACTACTCAGCAATAAAAGTGAAAAACGACTGATACACACAGACTTGGATCAGTCTCAAAGGCCAGAGGCTCAGAGAAAGAAACAAGACATAGAACTCATAAAAGGCTACATACTCTATGATTAAATTTAAGTGAAATTCTAGAAAACGCAAAGCGGTGTTGTCAGAAAGTAAATCACTCAGGACTTACTTCTAGAGGCTGGGGGTTAGGGAGGAGTCAGACAACTAAGGCACACGGGGCACAGTCTGGGGTGATGAGAGGTTTCTCCATCATGACTATGGGGATGGTTCCCTGACTCCATACACTGGTCAAAACTCACTGAACTGTACATTTCAAATTGGTGAATTTTATTACTATGTAAGCTATACTCAATAAAGCAGTTTTCTTAAATACTAAAATTAAAAAGGTTTTCTAGGGGTGCCTGGGTGGCTCAGTCGGTTAAAGCCTCTCTGCCTTTGGCTCAGGTCATGATCTCAGGGTCCTGGGATTGTGTCTCACATCAGGCTCTCTGCTCAGCAGGGAGCCTGCTTCCTCTTCCTTCTGCCTCCCTTTCTGGGTTTGTTTGTTTTTTTTTTTTTTTTGCCTACTTGTGATCTCTCTCTCTCTCTCTCTCTGTCAAATAAATAAAATCTTTAAAATAAAACAAAAATACAAAGGTTTTCTAAAGTCAATAAGAGGAATATAAATAAGCGAAGAATATGAACAGACAATTCACAGAGGAAGAAAGAAAAATGGCCACTAAACATAGGAAGAGTTTCAATGGCAGCTATGATCATGAAAATGCAAATTAAAACCACAAAGAGACGCCATTTCCCATTCTTCCGAATGGCAAACATTTAGGTCTGATAATAAGAAGTTATTATCAGAACAAGTAAGGATTTGAAGCACCATCTGTGTAAATTAGGACAAGATCAGTTCAAAGATCAATTTGATAAGATCGAATAACTGCCATTATCCAGAAATTCCATGTGTAGGTCTCTATCCCGGAAAAATTCTCACTATGTGCACAAGACATGTACACAGACATTACGTATAGTGTCACTTGTAATAGCAAAGGAGGGGAAGCCACACATGCCTACTCTGGGAGAACGGATACGTGAGTAGAAACGCTGTGTATTAACACACTGAGGTCACATGCAGCAGTGAAACTGAATAAAGTGGAAGTGTGTGCAGCAAGAGGGTTGATCTCAAAAACATTAATTTTGAAAACTGCAATTAACAATATGATCACTTGTATATTTTTCTAAGATTTATTTATGTATTTGAGAGAGAGAGAGTGGCAGGAGAGGCAGGGGGAGAGGGAGAGAGAATCCTCAAGCCCACTCCGCGTTCAGCATGGAGCCTGATGCAGGGCTCGAACCCAGGACCCTGAGATTATGACTTGAGCCGAAACCAAGAGTCGGCTGCTTAACCAACTGAGCCATCCAGGCACCTCTGATCACTTACATGTTTTTTAAAGATTTTATTTATTTATTTGNGGGGGGGGGGGGGGGGGGGGGGGGAGAGAAGCAGGCTCCCCACTGAGCCGGAAGCCGAACGCAGGGCTCAATCCCAGGACCCTGGGATCACGACCCAAGCCGAAGGCAGACGCTTAATTGACTAAGCCCCCCAGGCCCCCCACATATATATTTAAACACACAAAAATACTAAGTATAGCTTATGGATACAAACATAGGCAATACATAAAGACATAAACACAGATAGGAGGTTACCAATCTCAAGATAGCAATTACCCTCTGGTAAAGGATGGCTGGAAAAGGAAGAAGCCCCCCATGCTGCCAGCAAAATCCCCATCTCCCTCGCCTCCCCCCAAAAATCACACCCTCCTTTCCAAATTCTGCCTAAGGGACCATCAAAATGAATCACAGCATGCTGTACATGGTTGCTTACCTCAGCCCTACAAAAATCCTAAAAGCTCCTCCTGGTCATTATTCATCACCTGGACACTTATCGCCATGCAGTAGGAACACCACCTACTCTGACTCTATCTTCCACCCTTCTCAGATCCCAAACCCTCCACCATGTTCTCTCACACTTTCATCAGCAAAATCCCTTACATCCTTGACTCTTCTCCGAAAGTCCCCATCTTGTCTCTAACCTGGTTCCCCCCTGAGAACTCATCCCCCACCCCCCACAGCCCTCCCAAATGGTGGCTGTCGTCTCTCTAACTCTCATCCGCCAGAACTACAGGTGGGGAAGCTCATTGCCTGTTCAAAATCTCGGCACTGCCTTCTTTCACTGTACCTCGTTCTCCCCTAAAAATCTCTGGCTCCAAAGTTTATGCCTTTAGACAGCATCACCTGCCACCACTCCTGTCTGCATATACAGACTTCCGGTTATTTAAAAATACATATATTATTCAGGGCACCTAGATGGCTCAGTAGGTTAAAGCTTCTGCCTTCGGCTCAGGTCATGATCTCAGGGTCCTGGGATCGAGCCCCACATCAGGCTCCCCGCTCAGCGGAGGGCCTGCTTCCTCCTTTCTCTCTGCCTGCTTGTGATCTCTCTCTCTGTGTCAAATAAATAAATAAAATCTTAAAAAAAAAAAAAATATGTATATATATATATATATATATATATATTAGTACCTTGTTCACCATCACTATCTCCAACATTAGCCCAGTAATAATTATTGGTGACTTCAATACCCATACAGACAATATTTCTAAAACTCTGACCACTTGGTAGAATTGACTTCTCCCGGGATCCTGTCCTCCTTCCTTCTGCAATCACCCACTTCCACTGTCACCCCCATCGGTAACAGCCTCCCTTTCATAATTTCACATCTAAGCATTTCACTCTCCAGCCACCACTCCTGACTCCAACAGCTCTTTCACTCCATCAATCCATCCATCTGATCAACTTTTACTGTCCAAATCAGCCCCTATTCTTACTTGCCTCCTAACCAGATTCCATAGCAAATATTTCAATCACTCAACTTCCTGGCTCTTCCCTTTGTCAGCCTGCAGCTGGAGGAAAACATTCCCCACGCCACCAGCTAATACTTTCAATTCATACTCACCAACTCCAAGGGGCCATTACTGTCCAACAACCTACATTTCCCCAATCCATTTCCTAGAAAATGATTTCATGCCTTCTTTCCTTAATACAACCTCTGTGCTAGAGGCTTCAAGTTAGTCCTCGCTCTGTCTCCTCCCTGCTCCACGGCCAACTCTTCTTCCATCTGCCATCTGCCATCCCTCTGAGCAACAGCAACCTGGGGCTACAAATTCACAGAACCACAGAGAAGCAATAGCCTTCCATAACTTTTATAATAGTCCCTCCCTGCGACCTTGCTCCAGCAGCCTGAAACACCTGGCTTTCTAGTCTAACTCCTCTAATACATAAATCTATAATAATCACAGTTGGTTCTGCTTCCCTGATCGAACCCTGAATTTCTGGTGCAGGAAGCGATTAAAGGGAAACAGGACCTTAACAACAGAAATCTGAAATTGCTTCTCTGATTTGATAAAAGCCACTAATGACCCTGTTTCCAGGGTAAAGGGGAGACTAGTCGCCCATGGCATGCAGAGCCAAAATACTTAAATCATCACCTGCAGAGAAGCATCTTTAAGGACCTATAGAAGATAAGGCTTGGGGAACCCAGCAGTTGCTGCCATAGAATATTTTGTAAAAATGTGATACACAACGGGCTAGTTGCTTCCAAGGACACTGGAGAACTTGGTAAAAGAAATGAGTCCCGAGTTTTAAATTCACGGCTCAAGGTCTGGGTAAGACCCTCGAAGTCTTCCATAACACCTTAATAGAAAGGCTGTGTCATGTGGACGCAACGCTGAGAATTCTGAAAAAGCAAACCCTCCATGCGGCTAAAGACAATGAGAATTCAATACACACCCTGTGGGGCATCTTTGACTGAACGGAAGACTTTGGATTGGGAAGGAATGGGACTCTGAAAATTGGGATGGAACATACGGGAAGATTCTGATGAAGCGGAGTACCTTGAACCCCTAAGTTCCCCAAGCCTCCTCTGCACGTAGAAGCAGCTCTTCATTCTCCGTCTGAGGCAACAGTCTCCCTTTCCCTGGAGAGTGTGTAACGGCCTCACCTGAGACAGCTGCCCTTCCAGACGCTGCTGAGCTCCTAAAGACCTGTTCCCGAAGCTTATCGTTACCCAGACCTATAACCGCACGCAAACCCTAGAAGCTCCTGGGGGTTGGGCACAAAACACGGCCTGTGAAGATATGGAGTCACACACCAAAAATACTGCCAGATTTGGACAATTTACGTCAACCGAAAGTTGGGCAGTCTGCTTCCCAGAACTCCCTCCCCTGTCGGTTCTGAGCTAGAGGTGGGCAAGAGAGAAACGTGCACCACGCTTAAAAAGCAGAGGTAAGGGCGCCTGGGTGGCTCAGTGGGTTAAAACCTCTGCTTTCGGCTCAGGTCATGATCTCAGGGTCCTGGGATCGAGGCCCGCACTGGGCTCTCTGCTCAGTAGGGAGCCTGCTTCCTCCTCTCTCTCTGCCTGCCTCTCTGCCTACTTGTGATCTCTCTGTGTCAAATAAATAAATAAATAAATCTTTAAAAAAAAAAAAGGATAAAAGGAGCTTTTCCAGCCTAAAAGAAGAAAATAAAAAGACTTACATCATTAGATTGAAACAACCGAGTCATTGCAAAGAAGGCTTCTGTGGCTTCTGTAGTTCCAAAGTGTTCGCCCTGAGGAAAATTGAAGACAATTTCTTAAACTAAAAAAAATATACTAAGGATTTTCTCTTTATTTCCACAAAAATCTTTTAGAACTCAGGGAAAAAATTTCTTTGTAAACATTCTGCCTCTGCATGATTTTTCTGGCTTTCAATTTATAAACCTGCATGGCCATTCTGCCTACTCCTTATTTAAAATAATTCAGTATCACACACTATGCTATAAAAGTTCTGAAATTGTAGTCTTTAACCTTTTAGCAGGAACTATTTTGATTTCCCTAGAGAACCACAATTTGCAAGGAGGTACAAAGTAGTAGCAGGTTGAGTTCCTCATCAGAATAGTGTGTTATTACTACACTGCCAGCAGAGATCACACCTTTTATATTTCTATAATCCAATGCCCAGCACAAAGCCTGACATATTATAGGAGGACAATAAATATTAAATTATAAAGAACTATACATGAGGAATCCCAGAAAACATGGTAAAAAGGGACCAACCAAAAGGCAGGAACCAGATTAGTTAAATAAAAGTCAGCCTTTGGATGATGCCTTGGATCAGAACGTTAATATGCTTAATAAATCATCTAAGGATCTTGCCAAAATGCAGAATCCGCTTCAGTAGCTCTGGGTGAAGGTTGAAATTTTACATTTCTAACCAGCTGTCGGTAATACAAATGCTGCTGGTCTGAGAATGACATTTTTTTTAACTAGCAAGATGTTCGATAACCTATTTCACTCACGGTCAAAAAATTCTAGATTATAAACCACCTGAGACATTAAGATTTGAATATTCAATTTCATTAAAAGCAATGCTCATAATGCGTTAGGCTCAATCACTTTTCAGGGCTTCAGATCTCACTTGGAATATAACTAGTATTCAATCTATTCGTCATGGGTATAAGAATAAACAAATCTTGGTGAAAAACTTCAAAAGTTGAGGATGAAAGCAAAGTATAAGAATTCACAATTACTTAAATCAGAGGACCCAACGTGCTCATCAGAAAAGATTTCCCTCTCTTTCCTTCATAAACACTTAGTGAACATATAGAAGTCCAAGCACTTTTCAGTCATAACAGTAAACCCTAAGTCCCTACTTTTGGGCTTGAAATTCAGAATATATGAGTAGGTCAGCTGTGGTAGAAATTGAAAAGTATTTTTCCATAAAGCAATACCAAGAACTAGGCCAAAGATAAAACTTAGGTTCCCAAACCTATTTCTGTAGTTGACTGTGTTTATTTATCAGATTATACTGGTAATTTCCTTATCAAGATAATGAAGTGTTTCAACATGAGTTGCCCGTCAAAGAGGTACTACTGGTAATATAAAAGCGTATGTTACTCTGCACTACCTTCAACTACTCGAATCTCTGCTTGTATAATGGATTTAGCCAACCTGGACTCAATGTGTTCTATGAAAAATTATATCATACTGACTTTCTCCTAAATGTTCCTAATATGCTACCACAGAAGGATATGATGTTGGTACAAGAATATTTTTTTATGTCAAAGTAAGTACTTGTTGCTCAGTCTCCATTTGCAAACGACAAACCTTCATCATGTATTCAGGCATGAAATAGAGTAAAAATAAGATATTCTCATGGAATTCAAATCGGAAACCACAGTCTTCTGAACACCACATGTAAACCACCTGAAGTATGTATGTGTATTTGTGGGTGTGTGTGTGTGTATGTGTGTGTGTGTGTGAATCTAAGAAACAAAATCACATTTTCTAAGGTCCTAGACATTTCATGAGACTTTTTTAGTTCTGAAGCAAAACAAACAAAAACACAAGAAAAAATAAAATTAATAACAATAACCACAAACAGAATCTATGTTCTATCAGGGCAAATACTTTTGTTGGTTTTGTCTGCTATATCCCCAGTGCCTAAAACAGTGCATAGGAATCAGCAGGTGTATTATAAATATTTGCTGAATGACTGAATGAAAACTATTCCTGAATGTGCAAGTCCAGGATTGTTCTCAGTACTTTCCGTTCATTATCTCATTGAAGCATTACAACTTCAGAAAACAGGCATTATCATAATCCCCATTTATAGAAAAGGACATTAAGGCACAGAATGGTTAAGCTCAGAATCATATCACTTACCATGGTACAGTAGGGATAATATATATAAAATCTAAATATTAAAATCAAAGCTTGAAAAAATCACTATTATACTTCTCCTTCAAAAAAAAGTAAAATGTCTATCTGGAATTTGTCTAAGATTTTGTACTATATTTTTGGAGGGACATAAAGTCCTCTGAACAAACCTAAACAATATGTTTTAACATTAACTTGTTACTTGTTATATACTTGTTAAATTCAAATCAAGGTTGAGAACCTACTATGTATGCTTAGCTGGTCTAGTACCTCATGAATAAAACAGAAGTATATGTCATAATCCTCATCCTCAAGAAGTATATGTCATAATCCTTGTCCTACATAACCCTTATGTACCTTTACCTTAATCAAACACTGTATAGTTTTAAATTAAGTGAATTAAAAAAAAATAACTATACTTTCCAGAAAATATTTCACTGCATGTTATGTATTTCTATTCCAGGAAACAAATCTGAGGAAAATCAAAAGAGTTTACCTGGTTCAGTAAGTAAAGAATCTTTGTAAGAATATGCAAACATCTTCTTGGATTGATGGGTGTTTCATTGAATATACGAGCCTGTGGGACAAAAAACGTTGTTATACATAGTATATTTTCTATCACTTCTATCACGGATTACAAAAAAATCAACTTTAATCAAATAGACTATTACATATTTTGATCACAATATCCAACTAATGTTAACTGCTTACGGTTTTCAATTTATCACTGTAGATGATACATTATTAGATATGGTCTTGATTTTCCACTCCACACTAACTCCTTCCCTTAGATCTACTTCAGCTTTATGTGCTTGATGTGTTAAGTAAGAATCACAGTATTTACCGACTGCATTTGGATACAATTAGCTTAATGTCTACAGCTTCCTTTAGTTACCTTGTACTAAACACCTCTTTGGCATTTTATTTAAAATTATCAAAATGTGGGACAGTCTACATGTTTTTGCATTTCTATAAGCTCTAGACCCTCCTAGGATAAGTAACCCGTATTCCTTCTTCCTCAAGTCCGTATTCTCCAAACACATTATTACATTCCTCAATTCTTATTTTGGGTCATCAATTCAGGGGCTCTCTGACCACTCTTCTAAAATGGAATAGAAAAGAAAAAACACACCACACTTCCAAGCCATACCTCCTGTAAGACGGCACTCTTCTCCAGATGCCGAAAAGGATTGGAGCCACTACCTATATTATAAACAAAAAAAAATGTCTTTAAGAGCTGTCCTAGACAAACTTACTGTCTACAGAAGGTTACCGAATGCTTGGGATCGCTCACCTAAGTGAAGTGACCACTTGGATATCACAGTGACGATCATTACTAACACACATATAATTTGAATAAAATCATTTTGATTCTGGTACTAGCTGTCACTGCTAGGCATTGAAGATCGTGTACTTCTCTTTTGCAGGATCCCTGCCCAAAATGAGTGTCTTCTTCCCCTGTCCTCTTTTCACATGAATGTGACAAGTGTATGTCATGTGCACACAGCTAAGATTGATGAGATTGTAGTTGGGCCCTTTGGATTTCCCCAAACGCAAGCACTATCTTACATGTTTCCAACAATGACTGCGAGGCAGAAGAGTTTAGCCAAGAATCCTATCAAGCTGGAAGGGGCCATGGAGATTTTCTAAACCAAACCTCGGCCACACCGTGGGAGAGCAGCACCAAACACAGAGGGTTTTTGGTCTGGAAGTTTGGGGGGGGGGGGTCTGTTGTTTTCAGTGGCTTGGCATCTTCCCCATTTGCTCTGGACCAAGGCCGGGGATCAAGAACGAACTCACTTTTGGATGCCTGAGCATTGGATGACCTATGTACCACGGGACAGTCTGAACCCCCCGGGGAGCGGACAGAGTTAAGGTCCCGGGGAAGACTGGAAGGTACGAGGCACTTCCAAGTTCAGACACACACACGTACACACACTGTCCCGTGGAGCCCAGACCCACTCTGGGCCTCCCACTACCAGCGGCCCCAGCTCTCCCACGCGCGCCCCCACTCCCTCCGCCACGCGCCGCGGGCCCGCC
>LNAC01000049.1:1760035-1815651 GCA_002007465.1 Ailurus styani | reverse complement strand
CGCCTTCGGGTCCGCGGCCCCCGAGAGCAGGTGGCGGCGGGCGGGGAAGGGGCCCCCGCGGCTGAGGGTGGGCGTCAGAAGCCCAGCGCGTACCAGACTCCTCGTCCTTCTTGTCGAATTTTTTAATCATCTTGGACGACTTCCCAGCGCCCAGACCCACCGCAACCGTCCCAGGCGCCGCAGCCGGCGAGCGGAAGAGGCTGCAGGAAGACCGGCCCCGCGCTCTGGCGCCGGTTGGGTCGCCGTCCCGTCACTCGGGGAGAAGGCCCGCCCTCCCCCGGCTGTCGCGGCCGCTCCGGTCCCCTGGGGACGCGGCCACGCCCTCTCCTCCTCCCCCGGCCGGGCGGAGGCGGGGCCAGGCGCTGGGGCCCCAGGGCTGCGTCCGGGGCCCCTGCCGCGACAGGTCCGAGCCCCGAGCTGGCGGGGCTGGCTCTGGCCTAGCCAGCCAGCGACCGGGCAGCCCAAGCCCGGAGCGGGCAGAATGCGATTTTATTTGGTTGGCACGCCCTGGATGGTGACTTCTGCAGGCCCCTTAGTCTCTGGAGACCGAGGCGGGAGGCCTGGAGGGTTTCTTTTCACTTGACGACCCACTGCTGGGCCCTTCCATGGCGGAAGGTGCTCTCGCCTGGCACAGTTCTGGTGGGTTTCTCTTCCAGGAGCGACGAAAGGGTTAGTGGTTCCCAAATCATCTTGGAAGTCGGCAGGTCACTCTCTGACTTGGCGACTGCAACAAAGCACAGGGCACCTTGGTGAATGTGGATTTCCAGAAGATCTAGAAGGACACTCCATGTGAGGCAGGAAAGAGACCCACTTGGAGGGACCAGGAAGCTGGTCTTTACTCTTAGCAAGAGGGCAAATTTTGGACCACGGACTACCATGTCCAACCTTCTTTATAGTTCTGGATTCCTTCCCTTCTTCAAAGCCCTGTTGAAAACACTGCCAGTTGGGAGTCTTCTCTGTTTCATCCCACCCCTTTCAAATGATTCCACCTGCAACCATATGGACACTTAGATAACTCTTAATAAGGTGCATTCACTTGTATATTCATATTCCTCTTAGCCTTTTCCTGAAGTGTATGTGGTTTTCCGTTCTCCTGTCCTGAGAGTGTACCTAAAAAACGTTCTGCCTTTATCTTCAGCGTCCTCACTTTATCCAGATTCTCTATCTCTGCCTGTTCTTGGAAGCTTCCGGTCTGGGCTCTTCTTGCTTCCATCCCTCCGCACTTCTTTGATGCATTATGTTTTATAAATACCCCTTGAATGTGTTTCCTTATTCCTACCGCTATCGACTTAATTCGGGCCCTATCATCTATCTCTTGGAAGGCCTCCTAATCACCCCTCAGCCAATTATGCCCCCCCCCATCCAAATCATTCTCCACCTAATCTTTATTTGGATGCCTGGCAAACGGGGAGCCGACTGGCTCTTGGCAGAAGGAGGGTTGACTAGTAGTCTCTTTTGCTTGAAGAGGAGACATTGTTTCAACTTCACAGCGCCATTGTCTTTGTTTAGGGAAAGCATCCCAGGGGGTCCTTTGGATACATAAGTAGGTACTCACTTTCCTTGGGGGAAACTGTAAAGTCACCAGAAATCTACTAATTGCTACAGACTGAGATATTAAGTCTTCTGTTTAGAAATGTAAATTGGCTAGATCCTTAAAGGTTCATGCCCTTGAAAAATTAGAGAAATTCTAATCTAGGTTAGATTCTAGATTCTAGAGAGATTCTTCCCCCCAATATTGACTTAAACCAAACGGTTGATATCCCACATAGAGTATCATTTAAGATGTAACTCCAGCTTTACTAAATGTGCTATTAACTGTTATGTTCATCTTACTTTGCTTAGAAAGCTCACACCTTACCTTGGTGGAGGGATAGAATTTCCCTTGAAGGAAATAAATACCCCTACTTATTATTGTAGGGCTGGGGGAAAAAAACAGTCTCGGTGCTTGATAAGTGCTCCACACTTACAGTTGCCCCACAAATGTTGAGTGAATGACAGTGTGTGAGGAGCATTTTCATTGCATTCTCTTCTGTAAAACCTTATCCCAAACCCCTTCCACACCATGCCCTGCCTTGACCCCAAAGAGACTCATGAATCTCTGAAACCCACAGACCTATCCTTTGGTCCTTCTAGAACAGTTTTCCACAAAGTGTGAGATGCATAACACGAGGCAGTTTTAGGTGATACATAGATAAATATTTTAAATTTTAATTATTGTAATTTGACTAAATGTATGTCAGAAGAAAACATGTAACTAGTATATCATAAGATATAGTATCAAGAAAGGAACAACAACCAAAAAACCTTTTAAAGAAAAACATTATTTAAGTAACAGGGCAAATAATACATCAATATGGGCAAAACTATTAAAGTGGTAGGTGATGTCATTTGGGAAACACTAGGCTAGAGCTTTCTTGAAATTTGAGGATTTAAAAAAAAAAGAAAGAAAGGAAAAGAAATTTGAGGGTTTTAACAGGGTCCAAAGCCTAGTATCACTGAGGCCTCTTAACAATTCTTAGCTTCCAGGCTACATGGAAAAAGTGTCTCCAGAACCTCCGTGAGAGATGTTGATTAGCCCTTATCTCTTGTGCCCAAAATGTTGTCCCTCCTGCCCTCCTCTCAGATCTGTAAGCCTTTGCTTTAAAAGAAAGAAGCTTACCATCTTTCCTTGTATCTCTTTTACAGACTGAAGCAAAGTTGAGCTGGGGGTACATTTGTTTCTGTTTCCTCAAAGCATAGACCTTTAAATACTTCCCTTCGCTCTTGAAATCACTGTCGGCGGAAAACCTTAAGAAAGAAAGCTCATTTAGTAGAACCTAGGGCAGGGGGTTAATGGAACCAGTCACTGCACTCTAATTGTAGGGGAGAAGAAAGTCACTAGAGAGTGCTCATTGGTATGGAGTGGGAGTATTGCTCAGCAGAAGGGATGCTTCTAGAACATTGTAAATCTGTGAAGGAACTCTGAAATCTCTTCTCGGGCGCCTGGGTGGCTCAGTCAGTTAAGCGTCTGCCTTCGGCTCAGGTCATGATCTCGGGGTCCCAGGATCCGGCCCCATGTTGGGCTCCCTGCTTAGTGGGGAGCCTGCTTCTTCCTCTCCCACTGCCATTCCCCACCCTGCTTGTGCTCACCGGCTCTCTCTCTCTCTGTCAAATAAATAAATAAAATCTCTTAAAAATAAACATTTTAAAAATTAAAATAAAATCTCTTCTCTCCTCCCCAAATTAGAGGTGGGCTGTTCCCCTAACTAGTTTCAAATGAAATCTCATAGCACATTGTTCTTCAGCCACAGCCCGTCACACGCACTGAGGGAAAATGTTCTGTTTCCTCTCATAGATCTCTGAGTACTTCTTCTCTCTCTTGAAAATCATTCTCAGTGAAAAACCTTAGTTTTGCATAATTATCTCTTTTCGTTAGGGTATAGATGAGGTTGGGGGTCGTGTAGGAAAGCTGTCCTATTATTACGCAGTTACATATATTTCCTACAACTAAAAAGCTTTTGTTAAATTGTGGCGAAAAGAGATAGTAACAGGAATAAGGAAAGGAGAGGAAAGAAAATGAGTACGAGAGCTGGGACTTCACCTGAACCACTGTTCTCGCTTGGATGTAGGATCCTCCAACAGGGTCACAGGAAAGGTCGGTTTCGGCCCACATCTTAACTTTTTTTTCTGAGACATCAAGGGTAAGTAGACGTTCTCAGAGGGTTTGTGCCGATGACTTTCCTGCAGCAGAGGAAAGAAGAGTAAGCGAGGGAGTAAGCTAAGCCCTTGCAACTGGACTGATTTCCTGGACTAAGCTTCAACTCCTCTAAAATGATGCAAAAAGCCTGCCGGAGAGGGAAGTGGGGACTGAAACCAAAAGAAAAGGAACCCGTTCCCTGAGCGGGTTACTACAGTAGCCCCCTCTTGTCCACAGAATATACATTCTAACAACCCCAGTGGATGCCTGAAATCATGAATAGTACCAAGCCCTCGAAACACACTATAATTTTTTCCTATATGTACGTACCTATGATACAGTTTAGCTTACAAATTAGGCACAGTGAGCGATTACTAACATTAACCTATCCAATAGCATAATGATAGTGTAATAAAAGTTAGGTGAATGTGCTCTCTCTCTTTCTCACTCAAAATAATGTACTGCACTGACCCCTTTCCTTCTTGGGATGATGGGAGACGGGAACATGCCTCCATGAGGAGATGCATACTGAGTGACGTAGGCATCATGACTTAGCGTCAGGCTACCACAGGAGGAGGAAGAGCTGCTTCTTGCCCGGGGTTGACTGTGGGTAACGGAAACCACAGGACACTAAACTGCAGATAAGAGGTGGGGGGTGGGAACTATGTACCCATTTGTTTTGTTGCCAGATGACGCGTCCAAAGCTTGGTCAGGTTCTTGAGTCATTGGCTGGACTTGCCCAGTGGCCCTTGGAAGTGAATGGCAGAGGACCTTACCCAGTTTTGAGAAGGATTAAATTAATGAATCACTTAGGAGACCAAGCATTTGGTAATACATGGGGAAAGAATTCCATGGGACTCTACCTTCCCTTCTCAAAGACGCCTGCCTCATTCACATTCCATTCTCTGTCTGCAGTGAAAAGGTCATGAAATGGGATGTTTTGTGGGGTAATCATTCCACCATTACTAAAGGTCATAGAATCAAAGACTTTAAGAAAAGATCTTAAAGGTCACCCAGTCTAGCCTTTCATCTGACCCTCTTATCCCTTCCACAAAATTACTATCCAAGTGGTCAGTCTTCCTGTACCTAAAAACTCAACCTATTTCCTTTTTGCTCAGCTATTGGCTGCCCCCCCCACCTTCTTGTAGTCCAAACAGAACAAATCTAGGGTCTCTTCTGCAGGGTCCTTAAAGAATTTGAAGAGGTCCATCACATTCCTCCTGAGCTCCTTCTCCTCTCTTAGGCTCAACATTGCCCATATTTTGAACTTTCCTTCATGTGATCTGGCTTTCAGCTCCCTATTCTGATTTTTTCTGTAACTCATTTGAGAAAGCTACTGTTTATATTCATCCTAACGTGTGGCAATCAGAAGTGAAACAATATGCTAGCAACAGCAGGACACATCCCATCACCCTGTTAAAGTCTCTATTCAAATGTCATCATCTCTTCTGAGAGTCTCATCTAACTACACTATCTAAAATTGCCCCTCACACCCCTTGCACTCTGTTCCCTTATCCTGCTTTGTCATGGCACGTGGCACATTCTATAGTATCTATATAATTGTTGGCTTGCTTCTGGTCTGCCTGCCTCCCTGGAATTAAACTTCACTCAGGCAGACTTCGGCTTAGTCACTGATACACCTCTAGCACCCGTTAACAGTGCCAGGCACAAGGTAGGTGCTCAATAAACACTTGTTGAATCAGTGAAAGAATAAATGACCAGACTGATTAAATGACACATAGTGAGCTGCTTCTCACAGAATTTTAAAGCCTCTTTTAAAAAAATGAAACACTTCCTGTTGAACCATGTCTTTTAAATTCTGTACTCATTTTAATCTCCTCCAGTTTTGAGGAACTTCTGTTCAGGTTACCTCAACAAATAGAGGTTTTACTCTAAGAGCTCATGTGCCTAGGAACTAAGACATAGCTAACAATCTGCCCACAAAAAGAGCAGAAACATTACCAGAGCTAGACCTCATGGCAGGAAAACAGGAGAGGAAAAGTATTCGGAATCCAGAACGACACTAGCTAAGGACGACCACAGTGTGAGTTCCTCTGCTTTCATGGTCCCTACCTGCTCCTCTTCCTCCTGGTCTGATTTTTTTTTTTTTAAATCTCTCTACCTGTCCTTTTGGCTTTCATTCCCAAGGGCTTCATCTTCCCCTTTCCCAACTCAGATGCCCAGAAGCAGGAATCTGATCAGTCTGAGGACTTTTGGTTGTTGAAGAGTTGGTGGGCTTTGGTGTTGGTTTGGTTCTTGGCCTTGGGGTGGTTTTTTGTTTGTTTTCATTTGGGGATACCACTCAGCACCACAAGTGCCTATGAATTGTGCTTCACTGGGTCTGGTGTCCTCCTCAGGTCCCAGCTGGCTATACAAGGGCATCCTTTTCTGGGACGCCTGGGTGGCTCAGTTGGTTAAACAGCTGCCTTCGGCTTAGGTCATGATCCCAGGGTCCTGGGATCGAGACCCACATCGGGCTCCTTGCTCAGCAGGGAGCCTTCTTCCCTCTCTGCCTCTGCCTGCCTCTCTGCCTACTTGTTCTCTCTCTCTCTCTGACAAATAAATAAATAAAATCTTAAAAAAAAAACAAAACAAGGGCATCCTTTTCTTTTTGGATGGTGGTAGGGCCATTTCACTTAGAAGGGGGTGTGAGGACAGCCATCCCTGTGGCAGACATGGCCTCTCCATTCTTCAGTTTGGCTGCTGGAACTCACCCTTTCCTTATACACATGCCTGGGCATAGCAAAAGAATGCTTCTTTTGTGCAGGGTCTCAGGCTCACTAAAGACTGTCATATTTGTCTAGCAAGGGAAATGGGGGTTGTAACATGAATATGAAAGAAGTGTTCTAGATATTGGGCATGTCCTTCTTCTTGGACTTGTTCCAGAGAGCCTGTAGAATTACCATCGTGCCAGTCCTTGACAATCAGTGCCTTCACTCTGTCTGTAACTACACTTTGGCTGGTAGCACAATCTGCCCACGAATATGATCAGGTCCTGCATGTGATTTGGAAGGCTCACGAAGTGCCAACTGTTAGAAGAAAGTTCTTCTTACACTGAGCTACACGATAGTCTTGTACTTGCTTTTCTACCTTGAGGAGGACAATCCTGGGTCGGCATTCGTTCCTCTCCCGGTGTACATTACCTATAACCACTGAGAACCGATCACTGAGTTGATGCTCAAAGGGCACAGATTCTGAGACCCAAGAGACCATAGGCAATGAGTTCACCAACGAACTTGCGTTTAGCATATACCATTGCATATTAGCAGTTTACCCTCCATTTGGAGAGGAAGCTTTCACTGCCATTCAGCTAGGAACTAAGGAAACACGAACCTCAAATTCACCACATTGTATCACAAGTGTCTGTCTTGGGTAATTTCTGTGATAATTAGATTCTTTTGTTTGCACTTTCACTCACTTCATTCAATTTCTTCTTGTTGTATCAGGCCTGCTCTCAAGGCTGTCAAGCTCTTTTTTAGACCCTGATTCCTAAATATCTTTTAAATTCATTTTCTTCACTACCTCCGCTATTGATGTAGTTCAATTCTTCAGCATCTCTCAGCTTGGCTGTTGTAGTAACATTACAACTGATCTTTCTGATTTGTATCTCTTCCACAGTGAACACATCTTTCTCTCAACCTCCAAAAACAATCTTTCTAAAATGCCAGTTTGATTATATCTTTTACGTCCCCCCATTTACTCTTTCACATCTCCGCAAATGCACCTCATTTTCTTGGGTCTTCGTGCCTCTGTCTTTCCCTCTGATGGGGATATTCTCCCCTTCTTCTGTCAGGGGGCACCTCCTCTGTAAAACCTCCCTGATTACTCCCTTTCCCCCAACAAAGATACAGAGCTCTACTCTACGTTAGTGCTGTATCTCGCATATTCTGTCATCCATATATCCTGGTATATTAATAACTTCTTTATTTCTTATGTATTGATCAGTGTCTCCTATTAGACTCCAAGTTCCTTCCGGATAGAATATAGTCTGAAATCATCTTTATATTTTAGTTCTTTGTTTAGTGTATGTTTAGCAATTGTTTATCGGATTGAACATGAACTTCTACAGTGTAGAACCGAGTCCCAAATGTCTGGCTGCCACGATAATAAATTCTCTGCTCTGTTCCTCTCCACTTCTCCCGACATCCAAAAGCAATAGGTGTAAAGCATAACCCTTTACTCGTTTCCCATTTAGTTATTTCTGTTCCTTATTCCTCATTTCCTCATTTATCTTTTACTGCTTTATACTCAACTAGAAATCTGGTGGCTATTTTACCTTTGGTTAATTACAAACTAAATGTCTTTGTCCAAGGAGAAACAATTTCTAATTAGGACCATGCAATGAAGTTTCAGGACACAAGCTTGTGCAGTTCTGAGTCTTTCCCAGGATCTCCAGGCTGTGTGTGTGTGTGTGTGTGTGTGTGTGTGTGTGTGTGAAGTACATAGCAAGGAGTAAGAAGGAAGAAGCTGTCTCCTGAATACCATCCTCCATGTTCATTTAACTCCCTCTTCAAGCCAGCTCCCAGTTCCTGGGGGCCCTTCCTCAGGGTGCCAGCACACTTCCTCAGGTGCCATTACCTTAAGCAGCAACTCCTGGGAAAAGTATTTTGGGGCCATGTCCTTTTCTTGCTGGTCAGTTGGGCAGGGAAGTGGGTTGTTGGTCATAATCAGTAAGGTCTTGTCCTGATCATACTCTGCTACTTTTAACGTGAAGCTTCTGATTTTCCTGTTTCGAGCCAGGAATTTCTGCAGGGCAGTGGGCTTCAAAGGCTCATAGTACTTGGCCTGAGCAACACAGAGGTTGCCAGAGAGACAAAGGGATTAGATCAAGAGAAGATTAACAAATCAATTGGCTAGTCTTCCGCCTCTGTGGGGGAGGGACAGAGGCTGCACATGGGCTGAACAAATCTGCTCTGAAATTTGCTTTACAGGAACTATCTGAAGCTACCCGTCCCTCTCTGCCCTCAGAGCAGTCCCCACAAATAGTCTAAGGGATGAGGAAATTTGTTGGAAAAGTTTCCACATAAAAGGAGCAAGATGATTTAGTTCTTCTGAAAAAGTGTCACATCTGGCCCAACACAATGGGGCAAACAGAGGTTTCCACGTTAAACCTCAGTGGCCTTCTCTACAACTGTCTCTGAGGCAAACAGAGAAATTGCCAGAGACCAAAACTCCTTCCTTGTTCAGGGAGCCCCTCACAGCACCTGCCTGCGTCTTCCCACCCACCCACATTTCTCCACAGGCACAACCACGTTAACGTGCGTAATAAGCACAACCTTATAAAGGAAAAGCAGTCGCGAAAGACAGCATGTCATTTAAGATGTGGTGGGAGAAGGGGCCGTCCCACTAAATTTGCTTTTCTATCTATAGGAAGGAGACAGAGGATTGGAGAGGTAAAGAATAGCATACCTCCTGATTAGAAATAGGTTTTCTCAACTTAAAAATAAATCAGCTGCCGGGCATCTGGGTGGCTCAGTCAGTTGGGTGTCTGACTCTTGATTTTGGCTTAGGTCATGAGATCGAGCCCAGCATCGTGCTCCATGCTAGGCGGGGAGACTGCTTGGGATTCTCTCTCTCCCTCTCCCTCCCCTCCACTCCCTCTCCACCTCTGCACGTGGGTGCTCGTGCTCTCTAAAAAAAAAAAAAAATCAGCTGCAGGGACCACCTTCTTCCCAGTTCCCCCCTGGTCCCTCACCATCACCATATCACCATACTCGGCAGTACTGCTGGCATAGTGTCCTAAGACAGCACTGCTTCCCTCTGCTAGGAGTCTGAGCAGTCATAGAAGTTGGTGGTACCACAGCTGGACCTTACTTTTAGAGATCTTGAGGAGATGAATCCTTTTCCACCTACCAAATTGGGATGGACTGTGTAATGCTGAAGGTTCTCCAGAACAAATTTTGATTGCCCAACTGTATCACAAATCTAGAGACAATAATTGAAATCAGTGGTTTCAAGTTGCACAGAGCCTAAACAATATTCCATTCCCCACCTCACCTGCATCTGACTAAAAACTAGCCTCTCCTTTGAATTAAGTGAGGAGAACCCTGTGCTTCAAGATTTGCACCCTGGGTTTCTGGAATGCAGGCCACAGCAAAGAGAGCTAGGTTCTGAGCATCCTGACAGGAAAACTTGTACATGGACATGTGGACCCACTTTGTGGACTTTAGGTAAAGCTGTGAGGGGGGAAGTAGGTATGGACAGCATCAAAGCTCAGGTGGGGACAAATCACTCTGAGGCATCACACCTCTTCCTTCTGCCCTTTCCATTTCTATAGGGAATCAGGTGAAAATCAACATGGAGGACACCCTCTGAGGAGAAAAGCAAGTTGTAAAAGGGTAATCACCTAAGGGTTGTACTGGAAGGGAACTCCAGGGACCATTGCCTGCCAAGATGGAAGCAGATACACGGAGGAAGGGAGAATTTTTTTTTTAATATTTCTACAGTACGTGATTCTTCTGGAAATGTTGCCAAAAAATAACTGAATGTCAGTAATATTCCTGTCCACCACTAGGCATTTTTCTGCTGGTGGACGTGCTGGCGATAGGCGGTCTGGTGGAGTGTCATGTCTTAGTTGTACAGTTGCTGGGCCTCCTGCCTCTCCTTCACTGACCCTGCCTAGCCTCTAGCTCAGCCACATGTCACCCAGAGATGAGTCAAAGGGTAAGAACACAAGGAGAGAAAAGCTCTGAGTTACTTTGTGCTTGGCATAATCAGAAATCAGAAAAAGAGGAATGGGCACAATCCTGTATTTGGATCAGCATTTCTAAAGATTGCCATGCCCCCAAGGGGGTGATATGGTAAGATGGGGTGCAGAGGAAAGGGAACATGCACTGAACGGTGGGGAAAGCACGAACGTGAGTGGGAAAGGGGAAAGAAGTAAGGACAGGACAGAACTGTGCCATGAGGGGAGGCGTTAGGCTCCTGGAGGAAAATGCCAGGGGCTGGCAATGACCAGGGCTGGGGGGCAGCAGACCACGTGGACTATCAGAGCCATGCCAGGCATTCTGTGAGGAGCAGTGGGAAGAGATAAATCCAAGGATGCGATGATTTAATTTTATTACCCTTTCGAAAAACTGAAGTCCCTTTGTTCAAAGCAAAGATATGTTATAGTCTGCTTCACAGATATGATATATTTAGAATCATAGAAGCCTCAGAAAAAAATTTGAGAGAAAGATGTGAATACTTTTCTTTTGTAGGTTTTTTTTTTTTTCCAGTGGGGTGGGGACGAACACAGGGAGAGGGAGAGAAAGAGAATCTTAAGCAGGCTCCACACTCATCATGGAGCCCCATGCAGGGCTCAGCCTCATGATCATGAGACAAAAATCGAGAGTCAGACATTTAACCAACTGAGCCACCCAAGCACCCCAATAGGTTTTTTTTTTTTATCAATTTTAGGGGAGAAAGTCTCTGAGGAAAATGCTTTTACTCTTAACTATTTGCAGATTAGTCTACAGGGGTTGACTAAACCCACAACAGTGTCCAAAGTGGAATACGCTTTTGGTTTTATGTTGAATTACACTATCTTGGCTGGTAAAATAAAAGTTGGCCTGGAAAATTCACTGGCACATCAAAAAACCTGGGGGAGCAACCAAGCTACCCAGTGGAGTTTTGCTGCAAGAGGTGGCCATAAAATCTAGTTAAGTTGGGTTAACTAACCTAAGATAGGTTTATGGTCCCTGCTTTTAGTCCTGATTTGTTGCTGATAGGTCTCTATCTCTTTTCTAAGTCTCTGATTCCCTTTCATAAAATTAGGATAAATTAACCTTGCTCTCTATGTAAATCTTAACCACTTTTTGCTTTTCAATAGGAAGTTTGTGAACCAAACCTATAAAGTACTCTCTTTCTTCTAATGCTCTTTCTTACCTCATCATTATCAACCACTGTTCCTTTCTCAAGTGTAACTGAGCTGGTTCCTGGAATGCTTGATTTGCTTTGTTGAAACCTGAAAAAGAAGCAGAATATTCTATTGCATTTTCTTCCTCCGAGGCCTGGTCTTTGGCACATTCTCAATCTCCATCAACAAAGTTTGGGAGCCTGACTTAGAAGAGACCAATTTGGGTGGTCACTAATTGAATATGTATATATAGTAAAGAATAGGATTCTTTATCCAGCCTTCATGCTGGGAGAAAACAAAACTTCAGTTTGAAGAATTAAGCAAATGGGACCTCTCGGAGACATGATGATATCTGGTAAGTTGAATTCTTCTAAAATAGGAATTTTAGACAACTTAAGGAAGTGCTCTAGTAGACTGCTTAAGGATATTCTTTTGGGCAACTGGACCTTCCTAATACCGCTAAAGAGCACCTACTATTTTGAATGCCTACCTCCCTACTCTTCTCTGCAGGGAAATGACTCTACCTTTGCCAATAACTGATTCCATGAGAAGGGATATTATTAGTGGGAGTTCACAACTAAATTTTCAATTCTTTTTCTTTTTAATAGGGAACACTTCACAAATTTGCATGTCATCTTTATGCAGGGGCCATGCTAACCTTCTCTGTATCATTCCAATTTTAGTATATGTGCTGATGACATGAGCACAGATTTCTAATTCTTAATGACCATGCTTGGATTGCCAGCTCCCATCTTGTACCTAACCATATCTAGATTTCTCTATCTGGAACTAAGGTGGTAAAAATCATCAATGGCAAATATCCTCATACTCTGTTCTTTCTCTTACTTTCTGATCCCCTACCCAGATACCAATTCCTTTTGGAGAAAAGAGGGATACATACATTGCAATATTTAGTTAGAAACTATTTTAGATTCCTCAACTAATTCTACTAAACCCATTTAGTGCCTAAACATAGTGAAAGATGCTCATCAGTAAGATTGGGTTACTGATTGAAATAAATGGCCTGCTTCCTCCTTGGAGATAGTTCCTATTTGGGTATTAAACTAGTTTATATTAAGTAGGACCCTGGGACTACCTGAAGTAGACCTTGCTCCTCTAAAACATGAGGGTGGCAGTGCAAGGACCATACTAAGAAAAGTAGAAATAGCCAAGCTATGTATGTAGTTGGCAGGTCAACTGCTGCAGGATGCTACAAATCATCCCAAATCCAGTGTCAAGTCCCATCCAAGCATGGCTCACTTCCATCTGTTGCTGCCTACCAACTTCATCACTAACTCAGGCCAGAGGTCTTAAAAATAGTCTCAAGGGGAGCAGGTGACACATTGTGGATAGACCAAAATAAATTCATCCCCACTTAAGATCTTAAAGTTGGTACCCTTTTGATGTGTCCTACTACCTTAAGCTATCTCATAATAATACACTATAATCTTTATTATAGCACTTCTCAAAATGCTTCTTTATTATTTCAAAGGCAACACAGGATCCCAGATACTCTTTTTTAAGGCCAATTTAAGGCTCTAATAGAGCTGTGGGAAAAATGTTCCTTCAATCCAACAGTGCCACCAAGGACAGTCTGGCACTTTCCTTTTGATAATGCTACTCTGGCTGCTACATGAAACACAGACCAAGATGTGGGTTTTGACCTGAGGGCAGTCGGTCAGTTAGAACATTTTTAATGAGAAGCTACTCGGGACTAGACCTGTTCAAAGTGATCTGGGGTACAACACATGTTTGTATAAAATGGTATTTATAAGGTATTTATTTGAGGCAAATAAAGTGAGGCAAATAAAACTACACACTTGGTATGTCTCTTTCGGTCCATTGCTGTTCACTGCTAAGTGGGCCAATCCGAGGTAAGTATTCACCCAGAGGCCAAACTCAGTGCCTCCAAAGAGTCCACATTCTGCAGGGGCTCAATTTAATCCATTCCTTCCTTCGCACACACCATGTGCCCAGCCCTGTTCTTGATCCTGTGTGGGAAACAAGAGAAGACCGGTAGGTGCTGTTGTGAATACAGAAAATGCACAAGACATGATGACCTTTGTCTTCAAGAACTTAGGTGGTAAATGGTGGGGTGGAAGGGGTTGGGGCGGCGGGGGGGTGGGAGAGGAAGTGACCATTAAAAGTGAAACAAGAATGACAAACACACACTAATATATTAGGTAAGTCATTTCATCTCCTGGGGCCTTGATTTCCTCATCTGTAAAAATGGAGAGAGTTAACCAAATGATTCAAAGATAATATTCTAATTCCTTTAGACAGCAGTAAGACTTCCCTACATTAAGACCTGAAATAAAATTGACTCACGGGTCAGTCGTGGGAGAAAGTTGGAGAACAATGGCGCTTTCATTTATTTCCTCTTTCAATACAACCACGCTCCCGTATGTCAGGTCTGTGAGGCTAGGGAAAGTGTGTATATATGTTGGTGCAGGGAGAGGGTGGCAGGGAATGGCTATATTTTTTTTTATATAGACAATTTAAAAAGGAAGCTCAAAGTCGATGATGTACAAGCCACCATTTATAGAAAAAAGGCCAGTGAGGCTTGAAGGGACATTTCCTAAAGGACGTGCAGCTTGAGCCAAGGGCCTGTACGATGGTGTGTGAAGTCACCTACCCGGAAGGTATTTGTTGTTGTTGTTCCAAGTAGCAAGACATGAAAGTGGATATAGGTAGGACAGGATCAAATTATGGAGGTCGTGGCAATTAAGTACAACACTGATAGGCCGATCAGCCCAAGCTCCTATAAAGCCCACGGGTTTGGAGGGAAGATTGTGTTAATGTTGATAGTGCCAATAAGTGATTGTTTATGGTTTCTATCTAGTTTGATTGTCTAGACATAAACCCTAAAGACAGTTGTCTAGAGTTTATGACTAGACTGAGCTAAACTCTGAAAGTCCCCTCAAGGGGAATAGACTAATGAGCTTTTCACCCTTTTCTCACCTTTCGCTTACTGGAATTGTGAGTCCAGTTCATGTGTATATTGAAACTACAATAAATAGAAGCCGTCAAACTGGGAGGTGCACATCTTGGGCTACTTCTCTGTGACCCAGGGTGGAAAAAACAAAATCACACAAACACAAAAACCAAAACCACATCTGAAACAAAAAGGGAAAGAGCTGGTGTACAATACCTTGAAGGACACCAGGAAACCCTATGTCATTGAGGAAGGGGAGATTCCTTGGCACTGAAACTTTCCATTTTGAAAGCGTCTTATTCTTTTCTTGATTCTGGAGGAGACACAGGATCTGTGATGAGCCGAGAATCTAGAATGCTGCGGTGTTCTGTGTTGGAGGCAGCACAAAGACATACTTAAACAAGATCTGCTCCCATCTGCTCTAATTCGTTTTTCTCATGTATTCCCTATACACACCCTGACCTTGTCACTATATTTTAATCAACCTCTGCTTTAGCCAAAGTTTTCACCCTATTCCTCAATACAGTGAACTTTCTCTCTTATTCCCCATACTTAAAATGCTCTCTCCACTTCTTCAAACCATTTGAATCCTTTTTTTTATGTTACTACTGAAGTCTGTCCTCTTCAGAGAAGACTTTCCAGATCAATCCAATCCCAAATTCTAGCCTGCAAGCATCGTTTTTTTTTTGTGTGTGCATATAATTCTATAGTACCTTATAGTTCTACCCGTACTTTTCTTCTGTGTGGATACTGTTTGCCTCCTAGGCACTAAACATCCTGAAAGTGATATGTGAATTTTATATGCATTTGTCCCCCCCCCACAGTGCTTTGTATATTAGGGATTCAAAAATCAGTGTTTATTTCAATAAATGTCCTGACCATTTATGACATGTTAAGCACCATCCAAGGCAATGGGAACCAAGCATAGATCAGGCATAATCCTTGACCTCAAGGACCTCACAGTTTAGCCAGAAAGAGAGACAAAAAAAGAGTTCAGTGCAACAGATTGCAATGCCTAGATCAGAGATCTGTTCAGGATGCTATTGGATCAAAGAGGAAGACATTTGCGACGAACAGCTAAACTGAGCCTAGAAAGGTGAGTATGAGTTGAACACATGAAGAGAAGAGAAAAAGGGGCATTTGAGAAACAGGCAGCAACACAAGCAAAAACATGAGAATAGAACAAGGCATGGCTTATATAGGAAACTGCAAATAGCTTATACCTAGAACAAAAGATTTAACAGAAAGGAAGCAAGGGATGAAACTAGGGAGGAAGCCAGGGTCCAAATCCAGGAGTGCAGTCCCTGGTAGAAACTTGTAGGTTATTCTATGAGTAATAAAGAGCTATCGAGGGATTTTAAGTCAGGAGATATATTAAACAACATATATTTTAGAAATACGTAAATAGTGGCAGTGTGAATTGTAGATTAGAAAGACAGAGAGGCCTTTGAGAAGGCTATGGTACTACGGAAGGAGTGAGAAACTGTAAGAGTCACAAATTTGTGCTACCTACCTCTCTCCTAGACCTGGATGATCTATTCAAAGATGGCCAACCAGATTCTCTCTACTAGGAATTTGAGAGTTTGATAAAGACACAGAGAGATGGGAGTGCCTGGGTGGCTCAGTCGGTCAACCGTCCACCTTCAGCTTAGGTCATGATCTCAGGTCATCGGGCTTCCTGCTCAGCGGGGAGACTGCTTCTCCCTCTCTGGCTCCTCCTGCTTGTGCGCTCTCTCCCTCTCTCTCTCTCTCTCTGTGTCAAATAAATAAATAAAATCTTAAAAAAAAAAAAAGACACAGAGATGAAGGGTGATTGTACCTGAGTTGTCTTTAGCAGCATCCCTTGCAGAAGGGCTAAGCTCCACCCACCGAGATCCCCAGAGCTGCTACAGATCCGGTCCTCCCTGAAGCATAGGTATTCTGTTTCCCCTTCAATTTGGTGAGCTTTCCCAACAGCTTTTCAAATATCCTCCCCCATCCTTTTTCTTCTGAAATTAGAGTTCATTTCTGTTGTTTATAACAAAAACCACCACCTAAGCTGATGTAGGCTCTAAAGCCTGCTAGCAGCGCTGAACAGGGATAAATGAGGGCCCTCTGAAAGATGTTAGGAAGATAGAATAATAGGACTTGTTAACCAATTGGATCCACAGGCTGATGGAGATAGCCACAGTTTTGGCTTGAATCCTTGAGTGAATGGAGATGCAATGTACTAAATTAGAAAATGAGAGAGGTAGAGAGGGTTTGGAGGGATAAATGATGAGTTTTGGCTTTGGTTGGTTGAATATGAGGTACAGGTAGGGATTTTGTCCAATAAATGGCTTAAAATATGGGTCTGGAGCTCAAGAGAGAGGTTTGGGAAAGAGTGACCCATTTGGGAGACAACCTCAAGTTCATGTGCTCGTGGCAACCATGGGAGTAGATGCGATCAAGCAGGAGAAATGAGCTGAAGACACTAAGACACAGGACAGAGCCCCAGGTGACAGAAACACCAACGGAAGAGCATCCTGAGCAGATGTACAGAGAACACTGAAAGACAGTGGCCAGAGGTTGGAGGAGAACCGGGAAAAGATAGCCATGGAAATCTTGGAAAGAGACGGTACCATGAAAAAGGGAGAACCTCTACCCTACACCAGCATCTAAACTGCAGCTTTTGAAGGTACAGGAAAGGATTTTTAAAACTCACCAAAATTGCCAAAGCTTAATAAACAATTCAGCACTGCTGATTGTAAGGCAGATAAATCTAGACTGAAGGAGCCTACTAAGCTGGAGTTCACGGCAAAGCCAGGATTTGCTGGAACAGAGACTGTCTGAGAGAAGACAATGTGAACGTGTCACACATTCTCCACTCACTGTCTTCTTTTTCAGACATAGGGACTATCTCAACCAAAACTCAGGTTGATTATCCCTTTTTACAGGACCTAAGAGTGGGTCCCTCATCCCTTCACCTCCACAACTTTTCACAGCCAGATGGAGGCCTCGCAGACAGGGTAACAGCTGGGTAGTGAGGACAGGGTGCTGGGGTGACACAGTGCATTCTGGAAGATGTGACCTTAGGAGCAAAGAGCAGTGAGTGAGGATGCCATGCAGGAAGAACTTTTTGCAGAACCACTATCTCCCTGTCCTATTTTGAACTGGTAATAAAGTAGAAATATCTACCCCTTTGAAAGTATCGCTATGGTAGCATCCACCCTTCTTTCCTTATACAGTGGAGAAGTAGTGGCAGGGGGACCTGGGTGGCTGGGTTAAGCATCTGCCTTCAGCTCAGGTCATGATCCCAGGGTCCTGGGATTGAGTCCTGCATTGGGCTCCCTGCTCAGGAGGGAGCCTGCTTCTCCCTCTGCCCTTCCCCCTCTGCTCTTCCCTTCCCCCTCCTCCTGCTTGTGCTCCCTCTCCCTCTCTCTCTCAAATAAATTAATAAATCTTTTTTTTAAAGAAAAAAGAAGTAGTAGATAGTGCTGAGCAAGGGTAGCTTATCCCTTTCCTGTCTCTTCCTGTTATAAACAGCCCCCCAGCAACACGTGGTAAATAATCTGGGGAGGCTCTTCCGTTGTCAGGAGATGCCTATTGTTTATCAGTGACTGGGTATGTCTTTCTAGTTCAGGGGATGTATTAGGAAGACACCATTATATTCAGATCCCAGCCATAGTCTCCAAACTAGCTTCTAGCAAACCAACCAACCAACCAACCAACCAACCAACAAAAAAACCCTGGTATTTTGAACTCATCTGATTCTTACATGGTTTTATTCATTGCTTGAAGGAATTATTTATTAATTGAATAAACAACTTATTAATTGCCCGTAGGAATGTTTGGTACCGCAAGTACTTCCACAGCCTGGCTGCAGTGAAAACTACAGCTGCAGTGTTCACGGTCTACATTGGTACAGACACCAGAGAACCAGGAGACGGGGTGGGGGGCAGGGGGGTTCAGAAAGTTATCTCCTCAGAAAGGCAAAAAGGAAAGCCTGCTAGAAACAGGAGACTGGGCAGAGTGTTTCGCCAGGCAACCCGTCTTCCATCCGTGGGCAGAGAGGGACTGGAATTTATAAATTCATTCATCTCAGCTTTGACCAACACCAAATCTGAACAGAACTAGCATTATTCAGAGATGAATGAATGGAAAATGATTTTCAGAGCTAATGAATTTTATGAGGAGGAGAATGTAGCAGCAGTAACAGTCACCCTGGCTTAAATAGGGAGCTAAGACAGACTGCCAGAAATGGAGAAATATAGAGAGCTGGAAATTGGGAATCTGGGAATTCAAGGCCATGTCATAAATTTGTTTGTAGATTTATCTATCTCATTTGATAGAGACAGAGAGAGCACAAGCAGGGGGAGCAGCAGAGGGAGAGGGAGAAGCAGGCTCTCCTCTGAGCACGGAGCCCAGCATGGGGCTCAATCCCAGGACCCTGGGGTCATGACCTGAGCTGAAGGCACCTGCTTAACCAACTGAGCCACCCTGTGTGTAGACCTATTAAAAAATATACTACCCAAAGCAATCTACAGATTTAATGCAATCCCTATCAAAATACCAATAGCATTTTTATGGAACTAGAAAAAATAATCCTAACATTTGTATGGAACCACAAAAGACCCCAAATAGCCAAAGCAATTTTGAAAAAGAAAAGCAGAGCTGGAGGTATCACAGTTCCAGATTCCAAGTTATACTACAAAGCTGTAATAATCGACACAGTGTGGTCTTGGCACAAAGGTAGAACTGTGGAACAGGATAGAAAACCCAGAAACAAACTCATGATTATATGGTCAATTAATCTTAGACAAAAGAGGCAAGAATTGTTTCTTCAACAAGTGGTGCTGGGGAAACCAGACAGCTACTTGCAAAAGAATGAAACGGGACCACTTTCTCACACCATACCTCAAAATAAACTCAAAATGGCTTGAAGACCTAAATGTGAGACCCGAAAGTATAAAAATCCTAGAAGAGACCCCAGGCAGTAATTTCTCTGACATCAGCCATAGTAACTTCTTTCTACATATGTCTCCTGAGGCAAAGGCAAGAGAAGCAAAAATAAACTATTGGGACTACATCAAAATACGAAGTCTCTGCACAGTAAAGGAAATAATCAACAAAACTAAAAGACGACCTACCAAATGGGAGAAGATATGTGATAAAGGATTAGTATCCAAAATATATAAAGAACTGATACAACTCAACACCCCAAAACCAAATAATCCAATTTAAAATGGGCAGAAGGCATTTCTCCAAAGAAGACATCCAGATGACCAACAGACCCATGAAAAGATGCCTAACATCGCTCATTACCAGGGAAATGCAAATCAAAACTACAATGAGCTCTCATCTCACACCCATTGGAATGGCTAATATAAAAAACACAAGAAACAGTAAGTGGTGGTGAGAATGTGGGGGAAAAGGAATGCTCGTGCACTGTTGGTGAGAATGCAAACTGGTGCAGCCACTGTGGAAGACAGTATGGAGGTTCCTCAAAAAATTTAAAAATACTATATAACTCAGTAATTGCACTACTGGGTATTTACCCAAAGAATACAAAAACACTAATTCAAAAGGATATATGTACCCTGATGTTCACTGCAACATTATTTACAAGAGCCAAATTATGGAAGCAGCTCAAATGCCCATCAACTGATAATTGGATAAAGAAGAGGTGGTGTACGTATACACCTCATACACATATACACTCATACGTACACATATACACATACGATGGAATATTATCATGCCATTAAAAAATGAAATCTCACCAATTGCAACAACATAGATGGAGCTAGAAAATGTAATGCTAAGTGAAATAAGTCAGTCAGAGAAAGACAAATACCATGATCGCATTTATATGTGGATTTAAGAAACAAAACAAATGAACAAAGGGGAAAAAAGACAAACCAAGAAATAGACTTTTAACTATACAGAACAAACTGACAGTTACCAGAGGGGAGGTGGGTGGGGAGGTGGGTGAAACAGGTGATGGGGATTAAAGAGTACACTAACCAGGATGGGCACTGAGTAATGCACAGAATTGTTGAATCACTATATTGTATACCTGAAGTGAATAGAACATTGTATATTAACTATTCTGGAATTTAAAAACTTTTTAAAAAAATACGGGGAGATCTACTCACAAGAGAGAGTGGAGGATGTCTCTCTGTTTTGAGGTGGTTGCTTGTTTTTTTTTAAGATTTTTCATTTATTTATTTGAGAGATAGAGTGAGCAAGAGAGGAGGAGCAGAGGGGAGGGAGAAGCAGACTCCCCACCAAGCAGGGAGCCCAACGTGGGCTCCATCGCAGGACTCCAGATTCATGACCTGAGCCAAAGCTGAAGGCAGAGGAGGATACTTCGCCGACTGAGCCACCCAGGTGCCCTCTATGCAAAACTTTCTTTTCTTTTCTTTTTTCTTTTCTTCCTCCCTTCCTTCCTTTTCTTTCCTTTCTCTTTTCTTCTCTTTCTTCTCTCTCTCTTCCCTTCCTTCCTTTTTTCTTTTCCTTTTCTTTTCTTTCTTCCCTTCTTTCTTTCTTCCTTGCCTGCTTGCTTTCTTGCTTTTTTTTATAAAGATTTTATTTATTCATTTGACAGAGAGAGAGAGACACCACAAGTAGGGGGAGCGGCAGAGGGAGAGGGGCAAGCAGACTCCTCACTGAGCGGGGAGCCTGATGCAATGTGGGGCTCAATCCCAGGACCCCAAGATCATGACCCAAGTTAAAGGAAGACGCTTAACTGATTGAACCATCCCTATAGATTTTTTATATGTAAAAAAAGATACAGAAATTTCCTGCCATCACACTTAAAATAAAATTCAAACTTCTTGCCATATTATACAACACTCTGTGATTCTCCCTGTCCCTCCCGAACTTCAACTCCTACTATTCTCTTCATCATGTCAGCTACTCTTGCCATGTTGGACTTATCGCTATTCTTTGCACATGTTAAGTCATTCCCTTTCAGGGCTTTTGTTAATTCCCTTCTCTGAAACACTCTGCACCATGAACTTCCTATGGCTTTCTTCCTCACTTCATTTTTCTAGGCAAGTGTTACCTTAGAGGAGAGACTTTGGTTAACCACACCAAATAGGTACTCACTCCCAGGAATATTGTATCTCTTTATTATTCTTCAAAGCCCTTATGTTTACCTGAATGCTTACACTTGTTCATTTATTATCCATCTCCTTCATGAGAATGTATAGTCCAATGTGGCAAGAATTTTGCATGCTTGGTGCACTACTTTATCGTTAGTGCCTGGAAGAGCAGTACTTGGTACACAGCAGACACACAGCAACTATTTGTTGACTGAAAAAGTGACAGACTCAACTGAAAATTTCCACATAGATTATATGAGATTTGGGGGTTTGATTTATAGGCATTTTTGGTGGTATTCGACAGCCACCTCAGACTTCCTTCCTTCTAATCTTGTCTTAAAGATGAAATACTAGAGACGTCTGGGGGCTCAGTCCGTTAAGCGTCTGCCTTCAACACGGGTCATGATCCCAGGGTCCTGGGATTGAGTCCCATATCAGGCTCCTTGCTCAGTGGAGAGCCTACTTCTCCCTCTTGTTCTGCCCCTCCCCACTCCCTGCTCTTACGTGTGCTCTTGCTCTCTCTCTCAAATAAATAAAATCTTAAAAAATAAATAAGAAATACTAGGTGCAAGGAAATATCAGGACGGAACCTGAATGAAGGGATTTATAAGGCTTCTTCACAGCCTCTCTGAGGGCTTTCCTTACCTACCCATGCTCTGCTGTGTGTGCTCAGTTTGGCCCAGACACATCCATTAGTTATGACCCAATCGCATTATGAAGACCATAGCAGTATCGCAATGACTGGGTAAGAAGAAAAGGCCTTTGCTCACAAGAAGAATATAACACCATCTCAAAGGCTGAACGTTCACTCCAGGGAGCCTGCCTCTGTTATGTCTCCATTTAAGAGTCAAACTGGACCAGAAACAGTGGAAGGGCCCCGATCAGCAGGTAGGGCCAACCTACTGTGTGTTTCAGACGAAGGGAGAACTATGTCTTGAGAATGTTAGCTTTAGAAATGACAGACGGCCACCTAGGGACATATCAGCAGATGAATGAAGAAAGGAGGAGGAAGACAGATTTGAAATGTCCACGCTGGTCTTCCATAAAACAAAAGAACGTTCCTCTGATTGTATAGCTGGACCGAACTGCTTTTACATTTAGGGACTAGGCTAGGAAAGGCTTGGGAGATGTTTTTATGGTGGTAAGTCTGGGAAAATGACTGGGACCCAGAGAGATTTAACGTGAGATGAAAGGAATGATATTTGGGAACAATTTGGAATTACACCCCAAGAGGGAGCCTAGATACAGGAAATTATTGAAAGTCGCCCTCTGATGGTAGCAGTTAGAAAGTCCTTAATGAGAAGAATGGGGGGGGGGGCAGGCAGAGGAGAGTACTTCGCTTTGATGATTCCTGGGAATAAAAATTTGGGGAAAGAATAGTTCAGGAATCCATTAGCAGATACAGAGGTTTTCATAGGAATTTTGAGGTTTTAGGACCAGTTTAAATGTGAGCCAAGGTATTGACTTGGAGTTGAGGGAACCAATACAGCAAAATAGGTATTGGAGAGCTGATCAAATTAATAACTATGACATTATTACATGTAGTTTGGGTGTTCAAATTCCTAATTAGGGAGGTGAAAAAATAGCCTCTAAATTGTGACTGAAACAATGTCTGAGCTTTATATAATCAGATCTGCAAGGAGCCAGTCTATCTCCCCAGTGCCTGCCGTCTTTAGCTTTTATCTATGTCCAGACATCTTTGCGTGGTTCTTAATATGCTAGAGATTGGGGTAAGAAGGAGTCCTCTTTCTTCCCTCTTAACAGCATAGGCTTAGGCACCTACTCAACGCATACAGACTTTAACCTTTGCCTGAGACTTTGTCCAGGAGATGGTCCATTGGACAAGTTGCTGGAGTTAGCCCACAGCTACCCCTCAGGAAATCTAGATTCTACATTGGTCCATGAGCACTTTTGGAAATTCTCCTGGGAAATTTCACAACAAGATTTATAAAAAGGAAAAAACTGTACACGTGTACTATATCAGATTAAAACCTAAGCCCAATCAAAACCTCAATTAATATAGGGAGAAATACCTACACACAGAAGAGAAATACATTATCCTGTCAAAAGCTGTTTGGTCAGTGATACTTCAAGTCACATAATTAAAACATCCAGGGGTCCCAGACTGATTTAGTGGAGCATGTGACTTTTGATCTGAGGCTGTGACTTCTAGCCCCACATTATGTGTAGAGATTACTAATAAACTTTAAAAAAGAAAAAACATCTAATGACACTACTTCTTTAATATTGGGGATACCTTATATGTCTTTTTATGACCGAACTTAGTGAGTCTAACATGTTCCATAGGAAAAAATACAGTATCTAATTTCACGGAAGGGCTTAATAGCAGATTAGATACCAAAAAATAAAACATTAGTAGATCTGATGACATAATAAAAGAAACTATCCAAACTAAAGCATATGCAGAAAATTGGTGGAGAAAAGTGAATAAAGCCTCAGTGACCTGTAGGAAAATATCAAATAGTCTAACCAGTAATGTAATTGGAGGCCCTGGTAAGGAGAAGTGTATATGAAGAGATAATAGCCAAAAAGTTTCCAGATTTGGAGAAAAACAATAATCAGTGGAATCAGGAGGCTACAGATGCAAAGCAGGATAAACAAAAACAAAATAACACTGAGGCAGATTATGCTCAGATTTCTGAAGACCAGGGATGCCTGGCTGGCTCAGTTGGTAGAGCAAACAATTTTTGATCTTGGGGTTGTGAGTTTGAGTCCCACCATCGAGTGTAGAGATTATTTAAAATCTTTTTAAAAAGGGACACCCACAGGCACCTGGGTGGCTCAGTTGGTTAAGTATCTGCCTTTGGCTCAGGTCATGATCTCAGGGTCCTGGGATCGAGCCCCACATTGGGCTCCTTGCTCAGCGGGGACCCTGCTTCTCCCTCTCCCTCTGCCTGCTGCTCCCCATTTGTGCTCACTCTCTCTTTCAAATTAAAAAAAAAAAAAAACTTTCAAAAATAAAAAAAAAAAGGAACACCTGGGTGGCTCAGTCAGTTAAGTGTCTGTCTTCGGCTCAGGTCATGATCCCAGGGTCCTGGGACTGAGTCCCACATCGGGCTCCCTGCTCAGTGGGAGACTGTTTCTCCCTCTACCTGCTTTGCTTGCTCTGCCTGCTTCTCCCCCTACTTGTGCTCTCTCTCTCTCTGACAAATAAATAAATAACATCTTTTTTTTTTAATCTTAAAAAAAGGGCTAAAAATTTTCCGAAAACCAGTGATAACGGAAATGGGGCAAAATGTACACAATTGTTTAATCTAGGTTAAGGGGAGATACAATTCTTGCAATTTTTCTCTAAGTTTTAAATTCTATCAAAATGAATAGTTACCAAGAAAACAAGATGGAACCAAAATACTGGTCAATAGTAGGGAAAATAGGAGGGGAAGTTCAGACTTAAACAGTCTTCCAAACACTTTCTGTTTGGGAAGGTAACATATTTCTTCACTTTGTAAAAACTACATGTTGAAATTTTAAGAATAATCACTAAAAGAATATACAGATATATCTCACAATATATCTTGCTTATTAATATATTAATACGTATTGCTTCCTTGCTTTGGAATGCCAATTTTATAATAGTGTCTCTCTCAATACAAGTATCTTCCATTGTTTATTAAGAAAAATTCATACTCATGTCCACAAAGCTCAATTATACTTTGAAAATATGTGTTTTTAAAACATGCGAGTAACAATTTGATTTACATTCCAAATACAGTTAGAATGTTGAAATCTTATGTAGTCATTTTATAAACCACAAGTATTGATGAGGGAACATGCATTTCAGATGTTGCTGGTGTTGAGACCAAATTATTGCACCAAATCAACTGTTTAGCAATTATATCATTCCTGATCAGAAAGCAATTGCAAAGCATTTTTCTTCCTGATGCAATGATTTTTCTTCCTAAATGTTTTAAGAACTTGATCAGGACATTTTTGTTGACATGAAACCCATTATAATATTTTCGTTTAAAATTATAAAAAGTATACTCCTGCTTAGCATTTTTAATATAGAACATCTGGTGTGCAGGAAAGGATTATTGACTTAAGTAGGAGATACCAGAGAAGAAACTTAAAATTTTTAATAGAAGGAAATAAAGAAAAATTGATGCCATGTAAGTCAAGAAAGGGAAAAGAATAAAAGCAGAAGCAAAACATGGTAAATCAAAAATATAAAGTTAAATATTAGAAACAAGCCCAAATAAATTAATATTCATGATAAATATAAATGGATTAAGCTCACCTATGGGAGAGACATTCTCAGGTTGGATTTTAAAAATCCAGCATGGGGGTGCCTGGGTGGCTCAGTCGTTGAGCATCTGCCTTCGGCTCAGGTCATGGTCCCAGGATCTTGGGATCGAGTCCCGCGTCGGGCGGGCTCCCTGCTTAGAGGGAAGCCTGCTTCTCCCTCTCCCACTGCCCCTGCTTCTGTTCCCTCTCTCGCTGTGTCCTTCTCGGTCAATATTTAAAATCTTGAAAAAGTAAAAATAAAAATCCAGCATGTACACTGTTTACTTAGACCGATCTGAAATACAAAAGTACAGAATGGCTGAAAACAAAAGAATGTAATGCATGGAAAGAGTGTCTGGCTCACACTCTTTTTCCGATTTCTAAATCTCCTCTACCTCTACCTGCTTTGCCTCCTGTACCATCATATCTTTATGTTATTGGTAATGTCCAAGAGTCTCCCCTGCAAAATAGATCCACTAACAGAAGCTTAGTGAGACACAGGTGAATTTAGGTAGGTGTTGGTTTATCTTGGCCAGGATAAAAAAAAAATTCTAGAAGCTTTCGTTCACCATCTTGCTGCAGGTGTGTCGTTTACTTATGGTGCTGGGACTGGATTCCACCAACTTCATTTTCCAGATCCCCTTGCTAGCTAGCTTCTGGTTGGGTTCTGCCAGCTGGTGGCACTTTTAGGAATTGGAAAGCAGAGGAGGGAAGAAATGTCCAGTTTCCAGTTTGAGCCTGCATACCCTTCAGCTCCAGCCTTCAGCTTTTTAAAGAATTCCCAGCAATCGCCTCACTATGCTCTGTCAAGATGTAAGTAACAGCCAACCCACCACACTCTTTTATCCATTCGGCCATATCCCGTTTAAGTGGGCTGGGTGGTCTATGCACTAGCAGTGACGTGTCCTCCTCTCTACGTTCTGGTAACATCGCGTCTTCCATTTTATTCTTCCAGCTCTAGGGAGGGTAACTTCATCCTAGAGATATTCATCTCTGAATTACCTCAACCTCTCTTTTTTTGCTTATTTAGTGTTCTGACAACTGTGTAACCAGTTACCTTTATTCAATATCCTTCACTTGAAATATCAAACATGGGGGACACCTAGGTGGCTCAGTGGGTTAAAGCCTCTGCCTTCGGCTCAGGTCATGATCTCAGGGTCCTGGGATCCAGTCCCGCATTGGGCTCTCTGCTCAGCGGGGAGCCTGCTTCCTCCTCTCTCTCTGCCTGCCTCTCTGCCTACTTGTGATCTCTCTGTCAAATAAATAAATAAAACCTTTTTTTTAAAAAAAGGAATATCAAACATGGTTTCCACTTTCTGACTGGACCCAGACCAATACAAGAATTTTGATCCTTACACTATCCAAAAGAATATTATGCTTGTCCAGGAAGTATCGTAAACGCCTTGTTAAAATTTATGTATGCCAGGAGGTGTCTGGGTGGCTCAGTCAGTTAAGTGACTGCCTTTGGCTCAGGTCACGATCCCAGGGTCCTGGGATCGAGCCCCACCATCAGGATCCCAGCTCAGAGAACCTGCTCCTCCATCTACCTCCCTGCCCTCCACTCATGCTCTCTCTCACTTGCTCTCTCGCTGTTGCTCTGTCTCGAAAAAGAAAAGAAAAAAATCTTAAAATTCATGCATGCCAGAAAGTGAGAAATAGGAGGACTTTTACATCAATGTATCTTGTAAGGGGTCTAGTTTTGGGGTACGTGAGGATGTCTCCTTCCGAGTAAAGGACCGATCTTTCTTAACACTAAGAAAAATGCATAGTACTTGGAGGCAACAAATGACACATTTGGGTGTGTTGTGTAGACAAATTCAACAGGTGACTCTTGGAAAACTGTCAAATTTGAGTGGAGTACAAAGCAAGAAGTTTCCTTAGCTGGTTCAGACTGCAAACAAGCAGTTCTGTCACTTGGCTCTTATGATTCAGTGATCCAATGATGCTAAAAGGTCAGGATGATGAAAGGAGCCTGTGCGAAGCCTTGGTAATAGGATCACATCAGTGACTCCCAGAGAAAAAAGCCATGTCCTTGTGGATCTGTCCAAGTAACTATTCTTCTTATGAACTCACTTCTTTGGGATATATATCCCAAAATAAAAATACTGGATCACAATATGCATATGTTTGTCTAATATAATTAGTCAAAGAAATGCTAGATTGCTCTCTACGATTGCTAATTCAGTCTGTTTTCCCACTAATAGTCCTGGAGGTTCCTGCAGTCTCGTATCTTGTTGCAGACACTATTCTTGCCATGCCCAGAAACTGATGGATCCCTTTTTCTGCCTCTATAGGCTCATCTCCCAGTTTTCTGTGCAACTTGCTCCTAGCCAGTCCTAAAAACCTTCTTTAGAGGATTGCCCTTGGGCTGTTAAAGCCACTTGGACCAGAGAATAGGAAGTGCCTAGGGGTTTATGTCACCCTAGGGCATCCTGTAGGCAATGGGTGGCTGCAGTAGTAAGTATTAAAGCCCAGGGGTGCCTGGGTGGCTCAGTCGGTTAAGCATCCAACCCTTGATTTTGGCTCAGCTCATGATCTCAGGGTCCTGGGATGGAGCCCCGCACTGCCTCCCCACTCAGTGGGGAGTCTGCTTGAGATTCTCTCTCTCTCTCTCTTCTCCTTCTGCCCTTTCCCCCCTAAAATAAATAAATAAAATCTTTTTAAAAAAATGTATGAAAGCCCAGCCCCTTTGCCTTAAAATGGCTCAGACCAAGATGTAACATCCTTTCCAGAACTGCCCCCTCTGGCATCCGATTGAAGCTAGGACTCTGTCTGATAGACAGAGAGTGTCTGACTCATGATGGTTTGACCAATGATTTTTTAACTTTACGATGGCGTCCAAACAATATACATTCAGTAGAAACCATACTTTGAATTCTGAATTTTGATCTTTTCCCAGGCTAGCGATAGATGGTAAGATATTCTCTCATAGTACTGGATAGCGGCAGCCAGCCCTTCCGGTCAGCCACAGGACCCCAGGAGTGAACAAACCATTCGCTTACAATAATTGTGTAGCTATACAACCATCCTGTTTTTCACTTTTGTTACGGTATTCAATAACTTATATGAGATATTCAACACTATTATAAAATAGGCTTTGGGTTAGATTATTTTGTCCAACTGTAGGCTAACATGAGTGTTCTAAACCTTTTAAAGTAGGCTAGGCTAGGGTGGCTCAGTCGGTTAAGCACCTGCCTTCAGTTCAGGTCACAATTCCAGGGTCTTGGGATTGAGCCCCACATCAGGCTTCCTGCTCAGCAGGGAGTCTGCTTCTCCCTCTCCCCCTGCCTCTCCCCTCAACTTGTGCTCTCCCTCTCTCTCGCTTTCAAATAAATAAATTCTTTTAAAAAAATAATAAAGTAGGCTAGTCTAGGCTATGATGTTTGGTAGGTTTTGTGTATTACACACATTTTTGACTTATCAATATTTTCAACTTACAAAGGGTTTAATCCCATCACAAGTCAAGGAAGATCTGTCCATCCCTGTTTGGTTTCTTCCATTTTTCTGTCCTCTGTCTCCCTTTACCAAGTTATCCTGGGATGACTTCCTTAATAAGTCACTTGTGAATGAATCCAGAGCTCAAGATCTACTTCTGCAGAACATGATCTAAGACATACCATCCCACACACACTTGTATCATTCAACTAATTTTTTTCTAATAGATGTAAATCGATATCTCACTGTTGTTTTAATTTGCATTTTCCTGATTATTAGTGTGAGAATTTCTTCAACTTTATCAACTTTTGGTTTCTTTGGCAAATGCTGGTTTCCATCTTTGCTCATTGTTTTATTGGGGTCACTATCTATTTCTTGTAAATTTGCAAGATTTTTTTGGTATATTCTAGATATCAGTTCATTGTCAATTTTAAGGAGTACAAGTAATCTTTAATTCTATTATCTATTATTTTTTCTCCCCTGGATAGAAAGTTGCTTTGTTTTTTTTTAGTACCTCCACCAAGACTTTTTAAATTAACTTTTTTTTCTCTCTCTCTCTTTTTTTAAGATTTTATTTATTTATTTGACAGAGAGAGACACAGCAAAAGAAGGAACACAAGCAGGGGAGTGGAAAAGGGAGAAGCAGGCTTCCCATTGAGCAGGGAGCCTGATGCGGAGCTCAATCCCAGGCCTGGGATCATGACCTGAGCTGAAGGCAGATGCTTAACAACTGATGCACCCAGGTGCCCCAAATTAACCATTTTATTTGTTTGGGTTTTTTTTTTTTAAGATTTTATTTATTTATTTGACAGAGAGAGAGAGATCACAAGTAGGCAGAGAGGCAGGCAGAGAGGCAGGCAGAGAGAGAGGAGAGGAGGAAGCAGGCTCCCTGCTGAGCAGAAAGCCCGATGCGGGCCTCGATCCCAGGACCCTGAGATCATGACCTGAGCCGAAGGCAGAGGCTTTAACCCACTGAGCCACCCAGGCGCCCTTGTTTGGGGTTTTTAAAAAGATTTTATTTATTTCTTTGACACAGAGAGAGAGAGATCACAAGTAGGCAGAGAGTCAGGCAGAGAGAGAGAGGGGGAAGAAGGGGCTCGATCCCAGGACCCTGAAATCATGACCTGAGCAGAAGGGAGAGGCCTTAACCCACTGAGCCACCCAAACGCCCCCCAAATTAACCATCTTAAAGTGAACAATTCATCGACGTTCATTCACAATGAATGATCATTCACAATGCTGGGTGATCACCATTTCTACCTAGTTCCAAAACATTTCCATCACTCTAAAGTAAAACCCCTTATGCATTAAGCAGTTTCTCTCTGTCCTTCCAACCCTTAAGCCCCTGGCAATCACCAATCTGTTCTATCTGTGGATTTTTCTATCCTGGATATTTCATATAAATGGAATGATACAATATGTGACTTTTTGTGTCTGGCTTCTTTCACTTAGCATAATGAAGTTACTTTAAACGTGAAGTTCATTTGTGTTATAGCATATGTCACTACTTTATTCTTTTTATGGCTCGGTAATATTCCACTCCATGGGTATACCACAATTTGTTTACCCATTCTTCCACTAATGGACATTGGGGCTGTTTCCACCTTTTGGCTATTATAAATAGAGCTACTATGAACATGCACGTACATACACTTTTTTGAGGACTTGTTTTTACTTCTTTAAGGTATATACTTCTTTAAGGGGAATTGCTGGGTCTTACAGTAATACTATGAAGAACCATCAGTTTTCCACAGTGGTTGAACCATTTTACATTCCCACCAGCAATGTACGAGCATTTCAATTTCTCCACATCTTTGCCAATATTTATTATTTTTTTCATTTTTAAAAATTGTAGCCATCCTAATAGGTGTGAAGTGTTACCTCACTGTGGTTTTAGAAAGCTTTAAATTTGATGTGATCGAATTCATCAATATTTTGTCTTATGGTCTGTGTTTTCTAACTTTTGTTTAAAAATATGTGCCTGCTCCTAGGATATAAAGATATTCTCTGAATTTTTTTTCTATGACTTTTCTCCTCACATTTAAGTCTTTAACCCATGTTTTGTATTTGATGTTAGGTAAGATCCAGTTTATATTTCTCAATATAGTGATGATGTTAGGTGATAATTCGGCTTATATTGCTCCATGAAGTGAGCCACTTTCCTCAACATCATCTACAAATACATTGAAACATACATACCCACATACATCCTCATCTCTCCATGGATTTTTGTTGCCTTGCTTAGTTAAATTCTGATGCATAAATGCTTGCCTCTAAATTCTCTGCTCTATTCTACTGGTCTATTTGTTCTCGAGCCAAAACTAGTTCATATCAGGTATTAAGAGCCAATACTTTGTTAATATCAGGTAGGGAAAATTCCATCTCCACACTCATTCTTTTTTTTTAACATTTTAAGATTTTTTTTAAGATTTAATGTTTTTAATGTTTACTTTTTTTTAAAGATTATTTATTTATTTATTTGACACAGAGAGAGAGAGAGAGAGAGAGAGAGATCACAAGTAGGCAGAGAGGCAGGCAGAGAGAGAGGAGGAAGCAGGCTCCCCACTGAGCAGAGAGCCCGATGTGGGGCTTGATCCCAGGACCCTGAGATCATGACCCGAGCCGAAGGCAGAGGCTTAACCCACTGAGCCACCCAGGCACCCCTGTTTTTTTACTTTTATTCATATTTAAAAATCAGGTTATCATCTTCCTGAGAATGTCCAACTGGAATTTTGGGTTGGACTGGTTAAAATTACAGATTTAGGGAAACATTATTATAACATAAAGTTGTATCATGCCAAAATATGAAATTTTATCTACAGATCCTCTTTATAGCCTTTATTAGTTTTTTTTTTTCAAAAATAAGTTATTGCACTACCAAGTTGTACCATTTGAGGTCAAATTCTGTTTATTTAGATTTCCTTTAATTTAGAAGTTTTCTTCATAAAAATCTTATGTACATTGGATTAAATGTAGTCCTAGTTACTTCATAGTTTTGTTGCTACTGTGAACAGTATTTTATTTTTGTTACATTTTCTAGTTGGCTATTATTGGTTTAGAGAAATTAGTTCTAATGGTTGTTGATTCTGTTTTTTCTAGGTCAATGATCACATCACCTACAGATAGTGGCAGTTTTATCTCTTTCCTTTTAGCCACTTATATCTTTTTATTTCCTTATAAAGTTGGCCAAGACCTTGAGTAAACAATAGTAGAGATAGGGCATCTTAATCTTGTTCCTGATCTAAAGTTTCTCCACTACTTATGCTTGCTATTGATTTTTGACATACAAACTTTATCAAGGTGAAGAATTTCCTTCCATACCTAGTTTTCTGAAAGTTTTATTCCCATCATAACTATGTTTATCAAAAATCAAATGTTTTTGCTGCCTACTAGTGTAAGATATTTTTCTGCATTTTTTCGTTTAGTATATTGATGTGAATTTTATTTTTTTGATGTGAATTTTATTGATACATTTTCTTATTCAGACTCATACCTCAGTTTCTAAAGTAAATTTTAATTGATCAGGATTGGAGGATTGGTGACAATGAGGTTTAGGGAAAAGGTTCCTCTTTCCTCTTCCTCCCTTTATAACAAAATTCCTTGCAAGTTTTGTATATACTTATGATCTCCAATATTTCTCTTCCCATTTTTCTTGATCCCACTTTAAACTGCTATACATCCCAACACTTTACCAAAACTGCTCTTACTGATGGCACCTGCATTGCTTCATCCCACAGTAATTTTAGGTCAAATCTCTAAACTCTCGGCAACACTTGTCATAGCTGATCAAACCCTCCTTGGTTTCCAGTCACCACACTGTCAAAAGCATATTAAAATCCAGACTCATATATCCACCTATCACCTTCATATTTCCAGTAACCCAAAATCTTTGCATCGACCTTTTCCCTTTCTCTCCCATCCACATCCAATCCTTCAGCAAATCCTGCTACCATCATGGTCTCAGCTGCCATTGGCCCTTGAATGGATTACTGCAATCGGTGTTGGTATCCTCCTAGTTGGTGTCCTTCTCTCAATCTCGAACCTCCTTTCCATGTGGGGCCCATCTCAACACAGCAGCCAGAATGATGATGTAAACACCTGTCAGATCATGCTGCCTCTCGGTTCAAAACCCTCCAATAATTTCCTGTCTCATTTGGCGTAAAAGCCAAATTTCTGTCAATGTCCTATGAAGCCTTACATGGTATGGCCTCCACCCTGTCTCTTCCACTCCTTTACTTCTCTGATATTATCTCTTATTAGCGTTCCTCCTACTCAATCCACCTCACCCACCAGCCTTCTCTCTCTTTCTCAAATATTCCAATATACTCACATCGCAGAGCCTTTCCACATGCTATTCCCTATGTATGGTTTGCTTTTCCCAGCAACCTACAGGCCCCCTTCCTGACCTCCTTCAAGTTTTCCCTGTAGTCCTCTCTGTCATCTTATTTAAGATGATAATATTCATCAGCCAATATTTTCTATATCCCTTCCCTGCTTTATTTTTCTTATTATAACTCGTGAATATATACTGTACTATATATTTTGTGTATGTACTTTATGAGCTGCATGAGGTTAAAAGATTTTGTCTCTTTTTTTGACTGCTCAGTCCCCAATATCTAGAATAGTGTTTGGCACATAGTAGGTCTACTTGATAAATAATTTTTAAAGAAATATGTACTGGATATCTTCTGTGTGCCTCTTGAGACTCACTCTTCACTTGTTTCCACCTCTCTGCCCATTTCCTGCTCTCTGCGCTGAGATGATGATCTGTTTGCTGTGCATCCTTTGTCCTCCGGCTTCTGGTTGGGTTTGGTAAATAAGAACCCCAGCAGGAGATGAGAGGGAAGAAGGAGATTGAAGTCAGATGATACCCGCCCTTGGCTCCCTCCCTATTGGGTCATCACAAATGAATGTCACAGCTTTCCTCTAGGTGGCCCTCTCTACCTCATGTTATCCTGGGTCTTCCCACCACCACCCCACTCCCCAACTCTGTTTTTTAGGTCTAGGTGTGGTAACAGCACTAGGGTACTACTCTCTCCTTTATGCTACATGCTGCCTATAACTTTGTAAATAACCCTCTTTACCTCCCTGAAATATCTTAATTTTCATGTGCCATTTGTTTCTGTTGGGAATCCGAATGTTAGAGAACAAAGGAAGGAACTGCTCAGAATGAACCCAGAGTGTAAGAATATCTTTGTTCCCTGTGGCTGCTCACTGAACGGCTCCTACTGCAGAAAAGGCTGAATTGTCAGGTAAATAGAATGACCTGTCCTACAGATGTCAATCGGACTCTCCCAACGCTGAGAGCTTGTTTCATGGACTCATGAACGAGGTGAAATTGTGGCAGATTTGGAGTTGATAACATAGGGCTCAATAACATAGTTGTTTTTTTTTTTTCTTCTGTCTCGAGTTATTAACCTGCGAGTAGCAACAATCCCTGAGCCCTCACAGTCAGGTGAATGGTAGCAGATCTGAAGCCCTTCAATCGTGAATGGAACTGCTTTTTCCCACTCTGGGAATAAACGGTTACACTGGATATGAATTGGTTTTCCTTGCCCACTCTTTCTCTCCCATAAGCATCATTTTTGGACTTAGTGTTCATTCACTAACCTGATATTTCATGTAACTTTGCTTTGGCCCCCAAAATTCACTCTTTCATAAAAGAAGTAGAACAAGAGCTTGATTACGCCCATGAGATCCACTGGTTTTGCCATGTGGTATATCATCTAGAAGTTGCTGGGTAGAAAGGCTTTTAAAGACTCAGTTTTGGTGTCAGTTGGGAGACAACACTTGCAGAATCAGGATGCTTGATGGGGCATGTGTTCTGAACCTGGACTCGGTAAGGGGCTGATTCTTCCAAAGTCAGAACAAACAGGTCAAGGTAAGTGCTGGAGTGGGATTCTTATATCATTTGAAAAGTTTTTTTCCCCCTTTCTTCAGTGCTTTGGGCTTTGCTTGTCTAAAGCTCCTAATACCGAAAGAAGAAATGCTTCCATAGGAAATCCACAATGGTCCCATTGAATTAGAAGCTGAGACTACCTCCTGACCATTTGGGGCTCCTCATGCCACTTGAAAATTAGAATAAAAGGATTTTATGATATTGGTTGGTGTGCATTTGATCCTTGATAAAGCTGCTGCTGTACTAAGAAGGCAAAGATGGAAAGAAGAGTATGGATAGAATCTAGGGATCTTGGGGGGAGGGTACATAAGTGTCTGGATTCTAATGTGACTGTCTTAGAGAAGAATCTCAACTCTTGGCTATAAGATGGAAAATTTTCCCTAGGCACTGCTAGTACTTGTTCTTTTGAAACTTCCTGTAAATTCCTAGCAATTTCTCTTCAGAACATTTTCAGTTCTTATGACTCCTTGCTGTTCATCCCATGACTTAAATCTTAACAGGATTTTAAGGTCTTCCCCAAACCCCTTGCTCACCCTAGTTTCCAGTGGCTTAGCGTGGAGGGAAGCAGTCTGGCTCTCACCCCTCTCTGTCTGGCGCATGTCCCTCTGATGACAGGAATAGCAGAGGTAGAAAGCTTACTTTGGGTTGCTCAGGAAGAGATTGTCTTTGTCTCTTTTCGGCTATTGCCTATGGACACAGTGTTGACAAGGTGGTGGCTTCAACAGGCTCCACTGAGGGCAAACTCGCTCTCAAGCTCTCCCTCTGGCTGCCTTCCACCTGGGGTCCTCACATCACATTCTTTTATGTGGCGCATCTTTGCCTTGCTGTGGCAGCCCAGCAAGACTGCCCCCAGTCGGGGCACCTGGGTGGCTCAGTCGTTAAGAGTCTGCCTTCGACTCAGGTCATGATCCCAGGGTCCTGGGATCAAGTCCTGCATCGGGCTCCCTGTTCTGTGGGAAGTCTGCTTCTCCCTCTCCCACTCCCCCTGCTTGTGTTCCCTCTCTCGCTGTCCCTCTCTCTCTGTCGAATAAATAAATAAAATCTTAAAAAAAAAAAAAAAAAGACTGCCCCCAAGCTCTTCTACCCTCTCCAGCTAACTTTCAGGCTCACAGGCATTGGGAGGAGCCCTGTGCAGTTTCTTCCAGGAACTGAGAACTTGACGAAGGAGCAGTCCTGGCTTCCTCTCTTCCTTGTTAGCCCTCCATGCCATCTCTCCTCCACTTTTTCCCTTCTGATCTCAGAGCACAGGGCAGGTCCCGGGCAGTCCTTTGGCTGAGAAGACATTCAGCTTGAGAACCAACTGCCAGCTCCCTTACAGGACATGGCTGGGTGCTCCCAAGAAAATCACTCTGTGAGGAATTACTGTGTTAAAATGGGTCTTTCTCTTTGTGGCCAAGAGATAGCCTCCTGAATTAACTGAAACCTATGTCAGTTTATAAGGAAAATAATGCAATTTCTCCTTTAAAACAGGGCCAAGTGTGGGATCAGATAGACATATGCTGCTCCTTGGTAAGCCCAAGTTGGACTCTCCAGGCTTCTACTGACATCCAGTTCAATGCCATCCTGCAGGGCTTTGACCCTGTGGCTAAGCCTCTTGCCGTTAGAATCACAGACAATCTGATATCCTCAACTGTAGACCCCAGGGGAATAGGCTCAACCCTGAAAAACAATTTAAGGAGGGATTTTAGCATCTGGCTCTATTTTATGCCAATTCTCAAGATGATGTGATCTGCGGGAAAAAAAGATTTAACCCAGTCCCAATACATTATTCTACTTAAATCAGCACCTGACAGGTAACAGAAGGCCTTAATTTCTCTTCTCTCCCTAGTGATTCCACTGTGAGGGAGGTTGTTTATGTCCTAGCAGGAATGACTAATTTCTCAAACTCCTATACCAAGCATTTACAATTGGACACCTGGAATTGACTTCCCCACAATGATGTACTATGCTCTAAATAAGACGGGATGCCAAGCAACAATATCTTTGGAATGGAACATCACTGGCCTGGCCGCCCATGATCTGGCTCAATGCCTCCAGACATCCCCTCACAGGCGACTTTCTGAGGTCTCCCTCTGAGCCCTCTAATGGCCACCTGATACCACTCAGGCGAGCCCTGTTTAGAGTGTCTTCTGATTAAACAGGAGCATGTCTGGGCATTTGTCACCCAGGACCCTTCACAGCCTGTCTCAGAACTGCAAAGAGACTCTAGGGTATTTACAAAGCTCTGAGGGTGTTTAATTTCTAGATAAGTCTGTTCTGATCTGATGAAAATCTTTGACAAGGGCTCTGTTTTCATTATAATTCTCTTATTCTTAATTTTGAGGATTCCCCATTACATTTGGGGGTGTCGATGGTTTTGAGGTTATTGGCATAACTTGCTTCTGCTAAAATTTTAAAATTATGATCAAATGATTCAAGGAAAAAAAGATAAGTATATGTGTGTATAAATTATAATTGTGTATGTATGAGTGTTTATGTGCCTACCCAGAGAGAGACAGAGATGAAAAAGAGAAAGAGACGAATAAAGCAAACGTGGTAAAATGTTAACATTTGGATGATCACTGTGCAAACTAGATGGCAATTTTGTGAGGTATTATTGCAACTTGTCCGTCTAAAATCACGTGAAAGCACAAAGTCAAAAATACATACAAATACCTGTGTAAGGTATGCTCAAGAAACTTACAATATGTATTCCATAATATTAGCAGTGATTATCACAAGAATATGGGATCACAAGACAATTTTTCTTTCTTTTTTCAGTTTGTCTCTGTTTCTAAATGGTCTACAGTGGAAATGTATCGCTCTTGCTCTGTAATAAGAATAAGAGAGCATTAAAATTGTAAACCGGTAAAAGGTAATGCATTTCAAAGTTGATCTTTTTTTTTTTTTTTTTTTTTCAAAGTTGATCTTATTGGCCATGCTAACCACACGAGAGTACTGCTCTTCCTGGGGAATGTCCCTGAGACCTAGTGCTCCATAAAGGGCTGTCAAGATCTCCTGTGTTCACTGAATAGGTATTTTGTTCTGTCACCTAAGGGGGGGGAGACCACTGGTATCCCAGTAGCCCTCCAAAATTATTTACATTTTCTTGGATAGCTTTCGATATCCCTCCTTCCAATATCCCTTGATATTCACACTCTACCTTTTTCTACCTTTCTCAGAAGTCTGACCCAGTCTAAATACTCTCTTGTCCTTTAGCTTCTAGTTGGGTTTGACCAGTAAGAGGTAAGTAAGAAAAGATCTGTGGGAGGCAGGAGAGTGAGATCTGGGTAATTTTTTCTTGATTCCCACCTAGCTGCTTTTGACAAGTTGGCTTCATCCCTTAACTGAAGAACATTACACCTGTCTGGTGACCTCTCCACGCAGCTCGTTCTCTCTTTTCAGGTTCTGGTCAGCCCCTCTCCTTGGTCTTTAAGTCTAGAAATGGTAATGGCACCCCAAGTTCCTAGCCTCAGAATACTGAATTATCCTTTGCTTAAGCTCTATGCACACCTTTGAAGATAGTAGCTTTATTAAGCTCTCCTCTATTGACTCAATTTGAGTGTGCCATGTTTCTTGCTGGGACCTTAAATGACATGGCAATGTCTTGTGCCTTTAAAGGAAAATATATCCACTATGCCTGATAGCCTCCAATAGAAGTCATTTTCCTACCTGCTATCTCTTAATTCTCCCATATGGCCTCTTAAAAGATTGGCCACAGGTGACTCATAGAGATTGTTGCATGTAACTTTAGCTTGGCTCAGCTGTAACACCTACTACAATTATTTGCTGCTATTAATATGGTCCATGTTTTCCTTTAGATCTCTGTGTACTCCAACGAGCAGCATCCCCCTTACTTGTGAGGCTCAGCACCTTACTCTCAGCATACTTAACTATGGTTGCTTGAATTCTATTGACTTCTACCACTTTGTGGAATGGCAAGACCTTTCTCCTGGTGTTCCCTTCTCCCTCAGAACTTTCTTGCAGGATTGTATCAATGATGCCCTTACCTAGAGCCCACTCGGATGTATTTGTCAATCTCCAAGCTCTACAATCCCAGTGCCTTTTCTCACTTCTGAGCATGAAATGCCTGCTGTCACATGGATTTTCCCCTGCAGGTGGCTTTTTCAAAGAAGACTCAGAGTCTCGTAAACTTGTTGAGTTGCCAGTATCTTATTATAGCTTAGCTACTTAGTCACCCATCAGTCTTCTACCTTGGGGCTCCTTGACTGGCCTCTGTGCCTCCAGGCCTCCTTGTTAGGTGTTGTGCCTCTTATCGCTCTGGCAGAACATGGAGCCTTAAAAAATAAAAAAGTGGTCTCTGAACCTCCGGATGTGCATGTTGCCACCAACAGCATCTAATTACAGCCCTGGAGAAAAGCTTTCAGCTTTTGTTGAACTAAACTTGGTATTCTGGGCAATAACACAATGGTTGACCTACCACTCCCTAGTCAATAAAGTGCCTTATGACTCCACCAAAGTATAAAGAATGAATGCTGAGACCTTCAATGCTAGACCTAAAACACACAGTGAGGGGCAAGGGCAAATCTCACAAATAATCCAGGAGACTATCACTGTGACATTGTCTATGACCCCAAACCCATTAAGCTGATGGCTGCCTGAGAAGAGTGTTTTTGCGTTCGCTATACAAATACTTGGGAAGATGGGAAGGTAGGTCTATTTTCTAGGACTCCAATACAAAAACTATCTCTATACCATAGGAACTACATCAGGTTGAACCAGATCCTCAACACAATCACAGTGGTCCCCTAAAGAGGATTGAATATATGTCCAGGACCTCCTGGGCAACAAGGCAAGATTGCCTGTTACAAGGACATTACTATAGCTAGTGGCCAACATGTCACCAAAATGGACTAGAAGACTCTGTCTCGGTCACTCCAGTTATAAAGAAGATCAAAATGCCCCACTCACCCTTAAAAATGGTACTGGGAAGAGAAATTATAAAATATTAACAATCTAAGGACAAAGGTATATAGGATTTGAAACTCAGAATTAATACCTTGAAACTCTTGATGGACTTTTTCCTTTTACTGTCCAACCTGGAAATTCATCAGGGAAGCAAATGCCCTATTATACCTTGTAGTCATAATTGAGTAACTAAGGGGCCATTATAATGTCGAACAGGTTTCAATGGGGAAGAGATCTGTATTTCTAACTGCTTCAAGGATGAAACATCCATGCTTCTAGCTAAAACTAATCCCTCCACCTGTGCTCTAGATTCCAATGTCCTTTGCCTCCTCATGAATATCATTCCTTCAGGGAGCCTGGGTGGCTCAGTCAGGTAAGCATCTGCCTGTGGCTCAGGTCATGATCCCAGGTCCTGGGATGGAGACCCGCGTGGCGGCGGTGGGGGGTGGGGGAGAGGCCCCTGCCCAGTGGGGAGTCTGCTTCTCCCTCTGCCTCTTCCCCACTTGCACGCGCTTGCTCTTTCTCTCTCTCTCAAATAAATAAAATCTTAAAAAAAAGACTATCACTCCTTCAATTCTCCCCATCTCTGTCTTGCATTAGCAAATTTTAAATCCCTCTTGGATTGGGCACCTGGGTGGCTCAGTGGGTTAAAGCCTCTGCTTTCGGCTCAGGTCATGATCTCAGCGTCCTGGGATCGAGGCCCGCATCGGGCTCTCTGCTCAGCAGGGAGCTTGCTTCCTCCTCTCTCTGTCTCTCTGCCTGCCTCTCTGCCTACTTGCAATCTCTCTCTCTCTGTGTCAAATAAATAAAATCTTTATTAAAAAAATCCCTCTTGGATCATTTTCATTAGCATATAAGGCTATATTTATAGGCTTATATATATATCTTTATATGAAAAAATACATACTTTATATATTATATGAAAATATAAGGCTGTTTTTCCTCATTTTTAAAAAAGATTTTATTCATTTATTTGAGAGAGAGAGAGCATGCACAACCGGGGTGGGGGGTTGGTGGTGGAGAAAGGCAGAGGGAGAGAGAGAAGCAGACTTCCTGCTAAGCAGGGAGCCCAATGCGGGACTTGATGCCGGAACCCTGGTTCCTGACCTGAGCTGAAGGCAAACCCTCAACTGATTGAGTCACCCAGGAGCTCCTTTTCCTCGTTTTTTTTAAAAGCAATCACTTTCTTTCACCCCCTTTTTTCCTAATAATTTCCATCCCATTTCTTCGCTCCCCTTTGCAGAAAAATGTCTCAGTATAGTGTCCTATAATCATGGTCTTCGGGTTCTTTCCTCCATTTTTCCTAAATCATGGCAATCTGGCATTTCCTCCTACCACTCCACCACCAGAGTGCTCTTATCAAGGTCACTAATGACCATCTAGTGGCTAAAGTGAAGGGCCCACTCTCCACATCTCATCCCACTTGAAAACAGCATGAGCACCTGACCAAGCGGACCGCTCCCTTTTCGGATACTTTCTTTACTAGGCTTCTGGGACATCAGGCACTTGGCTTTCTCCTACTCCTCTGGTCACAGCCCAGTCTCCTTTGTTGCTTCCTCCTCAGCTCTCCAGTTGTTCGTGGTGGTGTCCCCCAGGGATCAGTCTTAGCCCTTTTCTTCTCCCTCTAAACACACTCTCTTGAGGAGATGATGTGGACTTAGAGCTTTAAATTTGCTGTTAATTCCCACATGTTTATTTCTAGCCCAGAACTTTCTCTCCAACTCCAGACCGACTTCATTGTCTATTCAGACTTTGCACTGGGACATTTAACATGCTCAAACTCAACATGTCCAAAGCTGAACACCTGTTCCTCCCCCACGAGCCTACCTGCTCTTCTTGCCTCCCTCATCTCAGTTGGTGACAACTCCATCCTCCCAGCACTCAGGTCAAAGAGCTTTGGTTCACTCTGATGTTTCCCATTCTCTCACTCCCCACACCAAATCCTTTAGAAAAGTCTACTGTCCTTTTTAAAATGTCAGATCCTGACCGCTTCTCTAAGCCACCATCATCTCTTACCTAGATTATTTACATGGTCTCCCAACATATTTCCTTGTTTATATCCTTCAAACAGCATCAGAATGACCCCTTTAAACCCAAAGTAGATCACACGGTGCTTCTGCCCCAAATCTTCGGTGACTCTCCATTTCACCCAGAGAAAAAGCTTTCGTCATAACAATGGCCTATAAGGTCCACGTGATGTGGTATCCCCTCTGCCTTCTGATCATCACCTGCTCCTACAACATTGCTCTCCTTCCTGGCTTTGGTTTTCGTTTTTGTTTGAATTATTATCTCATTCCCTGTGGTGGTTTCTTTTACTGTTCCCTCTGCCTGAACACTTTCCCCGCTGGCTAACTTTCTTACCTTCTTCTTGTCCTTGTTCTTGTCTTATTTGTACAACAAAGCCTATCCAGATCACCCTATTTATTACCTCAATCTAATCCCTACTCCCACCCAACAGTCCCGATTTCACTTAGCCTGCTCTATTTTTTTTTAATTCCATACCTTTATGGAATTTTTACCTAGCATACTATATAATTCACTTGTTGCTTACTTTCTATACCCCTTCTGCTAGAATATAAAATCATACGGGCAGGGATCTTTTTTTTTTCCCCCACACAGATATCCTGAGTGCCTATAACAGTGCCTGACACATTGTAAATGCTCAATAAATATTTGTTGAGATGAAGTCCTGGCCCATGAAAGCCTGATTCTTTTAGGTAAAAACCATGAGTACACATAGCCCCAGAGGAAAGCTTCTAGCACAGTCTTCGGGGCTGCTAGAGGCGCTCCAGTCCAATCCATTGCTGACCCCTGCTGGAACCCACTGACCAAATTGCCTTCCCTCTCTTGACTGGATGAGTGGACCCAGAACTCCTTGGGGACCAGCAGGGTGACAGGACACGGCTGATTCCCTCTCTGCCATTTACTTGTGCCCTACATACACTGCTCAGGGAAGTAATGATTGTAATCCTTCCTTTCCCTTGAGCTTTTCCTGATTCTAGGGATCTGCAGAAGACTGACTAAACGTCCTTTGGTTTTATTTCTATTTTGTGTGTTCTCTTATTAAGACCTGATCAGTTAGAGGGAGGGAAAACCCTGTTCTTTGCTCCACCTTCAGAACTAATAACTTGATCTTTAACCAGACTAAAAATTGGTGCAGGGGAGGTGTTTTGAAAAATATGAATGTGACTTTTTTTCCCCCTTATTTTCTCCCATGCAACCATACCCTTTTTACCCAGAGGCATCTATTTGGCTCAGAAAACATTGTGATTGTTAGAGCAGGAATGCAAAGGTAAATAATGATTTGAAGCCTTTAGCTAAATAATAGTCTTAAAAGCTTTGCTGGGAAAGTAAAGGGAGTTCTGAATTTTAAATACTCTTAGATATTAAGAGGAAAGCCTGTAGCATGGACAAAAACTCTACTACAATCAATAGGCAAAGCGAAGTTGGAGTATGATGGTGGGAAGTTGCCACCTACTGAAGGAGGCAATGAAGTGTTCTTCCAGTTGGAAGAGCCAAGGAAGGGGGAAGGTTAGAGGAGTTGAGACTAGGCTTACTTGGTGCTTCGATGACTTAGAAGGCCTCCATCAGCCCCTTCATTCCTTGGGCTTTGGCCCAGAATGGGGAAGATGGACACAACTTCAGGAACCCCAGATAAATTGAAGTAGAATCTGGAATGTCTGAGCTGGTCCTTCACTTCCACTCCATGTTCAGTGTGGTGCTCGGCAGTATGGTACCATTCCAGGAGTAATTCTGAAACGACTGTGAGGTGTCTAGGCAGACGGACCTGTGTCTGCATTCCAGTTCCCTGTGGCCTTGGAGTGTATGGAGAGGAACCAGAGTGTTTTCATGCCTTGGTAAGAGGGTCCAGAAATGCTGGGAATACCCAAGGTCCCGACAAGGTCTGCATTTGTGATCAGACCAAGTCTCTCCTCAGAGACCTCATAATGAGAGGCTATAGCAGAAACATAGGTTCCAGCAGTATGAGAAAAGAACCCAACAGGACCTGTTGCAACTCACTGGGTATGAGCACTATATGCCGAGGGGTACCCGGAACAGCCACACAGCATGGAAAATGAGCGAGGACCATAGAACAGCACAGAATACAGTCCTGAGTCCTGCTTCCCTTTCTGATCTCAAAGGAAAACAGAAGCTCCCAGCATTCAGAAACCAGGGTAGGAAGGAAGAAGGAGACCCTTGAAAGGAGGCAGCCCTGAGAGAGAGTCTGACAGCTTTAGATCTTTTCCTCTATCATTAAAGAAGTGGGAGCATGTCAATAAGGTACGGTTAGCTACAGATGGCAGTTAGCTACCATCCTGTAAATGTTTGTACATTTTTAAATTGTTTTTATTTTCATCCCCTTTACTAAACTAGAATATTCTGAAAGGGGAGCTAGCATTCTAGGTCAAGCTCTGGATCGTTAAGAGCTATTGTGGGAAATGAGAGACAAAGAATATTCTGAAGGAGAAGAAAGGAAAGAAGTGTGCCTTGGGGTTGGAGGGGATTTTCCTGAGGGAATTTAGGTTGGGCTTGGTCCCTCTGTGATTTAACCTTTGTTGGCATTCTCCCCTCTCCCTGCAGTGAGCTTAGACAATGGGAATGGGTCTCTGAATTCCTAGTGAGGGATGGGCGGAGAAACTCCTGTCCAGGTCTTGGGATGAGCACTGGAACTCCTGAGCTCACATCCCTAATATATGAGCAAAAAGGGTCTTGAATGCTTTAGATTCTTATGTCCAATACTTCCTCTCCATAGAAAATCTTTGCCCCACGAATGTTTTGGACTTCGAACTTGGTTTTGATTGGCATTTTTTCACACCTCCTTATTTTTTTTTTTTGTTAACATTTGCCCAGTATGCCATTTCCTACTTTACCATCTGCTTTTCTTTTTTAACCAATAGTATTTTCCCCTCCTAGAAAATATTACTAAAACTGTTAACTTATGTAAGCGATACGTGAAGATAGTCTCCTTTTAAAAGAGCAAAAGCATTATATATATAAGGCTAAAGATCCACTGACTGTCTCTCAGTCCTGGCTCTTTCTTTAAATTGCTTGTTGCTATCTTTTGAGCACTTTTTTGGGTCCTTATCTCTTACGTCTTTGGTACTTTATATACTCTGGATATTAACCCAGTGCCTGTTAAATTTTTTTTTTTCAGAGTGTAGCTTTTTTTTTTTTTTAAGATTTATTTATTTATTTATTTGACAGACAGAGAGAGAGAGAGAGAGAGAGAGAGAGATCACAAGTAGGCAGAGAGAGAGGAGGAAGCAGGCTCCCCGCTGAGCAGGGAGCCCGATGCGGGCCTCGATCCCAGGACCCTGAGATCATGACCTGAGCCTAAGGCAGAGGCTTTAACCCACTGAGCCACCCAGGCGCCCCGGAGTGTAGCTTGATTTTTAACTTGGTGTAGGTTTTCAGATATAAAACATCTTGGAATTTTGATGCAGTTAAATCTGTCTTTTCCCTCTTTGAATTTTTATTTTAAAAATTTCTGTGTCCTGGGGCACCTGGATGTCTCAGTCAGTTAAGCATCTGCCTTTGGTTGAGGTCATGATCCCTGGGTCCTGGAATCAAGCCCTGCATTGGGCTCCCTGCTCGGCGGGAGAGTCTGCTTCTTCCCCTGTTTCTTCCATGCCTGGTGTGCTCGCTGGTTCACTCTCTCTCAAATAGATAAAATCTTTAAAAAAAATTTTTTTTGCATCCATAGTAAGAAAGTCTTCCTTATCCAATATGATAGGTCCCAGGTCTTTTTTCTTACTAGTGTTTTTATGGCTTAAATGTTTAGATATTTACCATTTGAAATTTATTTTTCTGAAAGATTTGAGAAAGTAATTTTGTGTTTTGTTTCGTCATGAAAGCCAATTATCTCGAAAGGATTAACAAATTAGTCTGTCTTTTCTCCACTGACGTGAAGTGCCATCTCTCGAATGCCAAACTCTGCTATATTCACGTATCTGCTGGAGTTCTTCGTGCAATTCTACCTACCCATTTGTCTGTTCCACACTCTGTCACACTGTTTTAATGACCTTTGTAATATTTTGATATCTGTAAAGCAGTTCTTCCTCCTTTTCCCCCATCCCCCACAATCTACTAGAATATTTCCTTGAAAAAGTTTCATGAAACATCTTTTGGGGGTTTTGACTGGAATTGCCTTAAGTATATAAATTTGAGAAAAAGACTGACATCTTTATACTATTGAGTTTTACCACCCACAGATACAATATTTATCTTTGCTTTTATGTCATTCAGTAAAAGTTTTATAGTCTTACCTATAAAGCTTCTTTATGTTACTAATTGCTACTGTATATGGTATCACTTAGTCTATTACGCTTTCTGATGATTGCTGACATGTAAGATATTGATTTTCTCCTCTCTTCAATTAATGAAGTATACTGACAGATCTCTATTATTAAATATTGCATTTTTAAATTCATATGATCATAATGAATTATTTTTTCATTCACTGCTGAATTAGAATTTTTTATTTTATTCAGGATTTTTGCACCCAACTTTATAGATAAAAGTGGTTAGGGTTTTTTGTGGGGTTTTTTGTTGTCTTTTATTTTGCAAGGGGTTTTTTGGTCTTTTACTTGTCTTGCTTTGGCATTACAGTTAGTTTAACTATATCATATAAAGGAAATTGGATAATTTTTTATCTTTTTTTCTATGATTTGGAACAATTTATTAAAGAGGGAAATTATCTGTTTCTTGAAAATTTAGAGAATTTGCCTATACAACCACCTAGACCCAATGCCATTTTGGAGACTACATCTTTAACTGCCATTTCAATTTGATTTTTCTACATTTTCTCAAACTATCTTAAAATTTTTTATTTTCCTACAAAATTATCCATATTTTTCAACTCTATTGATATAAAGTTGTTTGTGTTTTTCCGTTATGATTTTTAAAACCTGCTCATGTGTTACCATGATTTTACATTTTTTTTTATTCCTGATAACTTTTTTTGTGGCTTCTCTCTTTTTTCTTAATCATACTTCCCCAAGAAATCTATTTTTTTTTAAGATTTTATTTATTTTTTTGACAGAGAGAGAGATTACAAGTAGGCAGAGAGGCAGGCAGAGAGAGAGGAGGAAGCAGGCTCCCCGCGGAGCAGAGAGCCCGATGTGGGCCTCGATCCCAGGACCCTGAGATCATGACCTGAGCCTAAGGCAGAGGCTTTAACCCACTGAGCCACCCAGGCGCCCAAGAAAACTATTTTTATTAGGCTTTAAAAAGTTTTGCTCAACTGTACTCATTTTTTCCTTCTGTTTTACTAAGTTTGACTTTTATCTATAGCAGTGTCTTTCAACCTTTTTTCATTATCACCTTCTGGGAGACTTTGAAGGCGTTTTTTCCCCTGATGATCAACTCCAACTCCTCTTCACCTAAACGACCTAAATAGCTTATATCTGTTTATGGTCTTTTGAAGGGCCACAATCATTGTAATATTGAGCATGTTTTGACCCCTCAAGAACCAATTTTTGCTACCTTGGGGGCAATATCTTCCATGTCCATGGTCATGTCTTTTTCTACTTTCTTTGGGTTTGTTTTCCTTTTCCTTCGGAGATGAAAGCTTAGTTCATTCACTTTCAATATTTTTCTTTTTTTTTTTTTTAAGATTTTATTTATTGGGGTACCTGAGTGGCTCAGTTAGTTAAGCGACTGCCTTTGGCTCAGGTCATGATTCCAGAGTCCTGGGATGGAGCCCAACATCGGGCTCTCTGCTCATCAGGAGCCTGCTTCTCCCTCTGCCCCCCCATCCCAAATTTGTGTGCGTGTGTGTGTGTGTGTGTGTGCGCGCGCACGCACGCATGCTCTCTCTCTCCCTCTCTCTCCCTCTCTCTCTCGCTCACTCTCACTCTCTCACAAAAAAATAAATAAAATTGGAGAGAGAGTAAGAGAGAGCATGAGAGCAGGGGGAGTGGGAGAGGGAGAAGCAGAGCCTCCACTGAGCACAGAGCCCTATTGGGGTTTAATCCCCAGACTCTAGGATCATAACCTTAGCTGAACGCAGACACTTTAGTGACTGAGAAACCACGTTCCCCACCCCCCTCTCTTNACTCTAGGATCATAACCTTAGCTGAACGCAGACACTTTAGTGACTGAGAAACCACGTTCCCCCCCCTCTCTTTTGTTGNTAGCTGAACGCAGACACTTTAGTGACTGAGAAACCACGTTCCCCACCCCCCTCTCTTTTGTTGTTGTTGTTGTTGATAAACAACTTAAGGCTACAAAGAGCTTTTCTTCCCCTGGCTGTTTTCTTGCTTCACAGAAGTTTTGCTATGTAGTGCTTTTGGTTTTCATTCAGGTCTAAATTTTGTAATTGTCCCTGTTGTCTGAGTCATGTAGAGGTTTGCTTTTCCATTTTCCAATGCATAAGTTTTGGTTATATTTTTGTTGTATTTTTATGTGATTACCTGCCTGGAGTTGTTAGGACTATTCATCTTACTATATGGTCAATAGAAATGCCTGTAATCTTTCAACACTAAGTTTGATGTTTACTATAGGCTTTTGATGGATACTCTTTATTAATTTAAGAAATTACCTTTTTTTGTTACTGGTTTGCCAAGGTGTTTTCAAAAAATCACAAATTGGTTTTGAGTTTTCACAAATACATATTTTGGAATCAAATGAGATGATCGTGCTTATTTCTTCCTGATTTCTATTAAGAACTTTGATATGTTACATGTGTCTTCCACCCTATGCTTTCCCTTAGAGACCTAACTCTGTACATTCTCTGAGCCATATTTGTATTCCATTTTTAAAAATTTATTTCAGAGAAAGGGAGAGAGAGAGAGAGAGAAAGGAGCAGAGGGAGAAGGACAAGCAGACTCCATGCTGAGCACAGAGCCCGATTCAGGGCTGGATCCCAGGACCCTGACATCACAACCTCAGTCGAAATCAAGAGTTCTATGCTCAACCAACTGAGCCACCCAGGCACCCCAAATATTCCTCTTCCATTGCAATGCTGATATCCCTGAGACTAACCAAAAAAGTTGAAAGTATTGTCTACATACTCTGTATCCATCATATCTCAGTGTTAAAAGGTTGATTTTCTAAAGCTCCATCTGCAGATTTAGGTAGGTACCTCTCAATATTCCCTTGGATCTGTGATCCCTGGCAGAAATACACATTCTCGTTTTCTCTCTGAGAGCTCATCTTCATCTACTGCATCTAGCTGGGTTCCAGTCACTGCCTCTAACCCTAGTAAGGACTAAACTACCACCCTCGTCTATATTCTTATCTTTAATATTGGTTGGCTTCTGGCCTTTTTAAAATTTCCCATTTGTATTGTCAATTCTATTCTCTAAGAACACAACCTTTCTTCTAAAGAAATCCTTCCCTTCCTCCGGTTCAATCGACCTCTCTTTATTCATTTTTCACCCTCCCACTCTTCCATTTTGACTTCAAGATCTAAACATATATTTGAAACCAATATGATTCCTACTTTATTTCCTCAAAAGACTTGATTCCTAAGGAAAGAAGAATCCAGGCACACCCTTTAAAAATACTCTTCCTATTCTTTTGGGGGTTATAATGCCATGGCTTCTCTCTACTCAAGCCCATATACAACAAACATTTGCATCCTCTTTTTTTTTTTATTTATGATTAAAATCCACCATCCCTCTGTGATAAAACACAGATTGAGTCCCTGAAGTTTCACTGTCAGAGTTTATATAGTCAACACACTTGGCACCAACTTGGGACAAAAAGAGAAGGTGACTCTGGATACCCCTTGTGAAATAAAGAACTTGGTCCCTCCCATAGGTCTCTCCCAGGTCCTACAAAGAATGCAATTCAAATCAAGATAAAAGGGAACAGGGCGCCTGGGTCGGTTAGGATTCTGCCTTCAGCTCAGGTCATGATCCCAGAATCCTGGGATGGAGTTCCGTGCAGGGCTCCCCGCTCAGCAGGGAGTCTGCTTTTCCCTCCCACCTCAGTCCCTCTCCAGCTCATGCTCCTTTGCTGTCAAATTAAAAAAAAAAAATCTTTTTAAAAGAGATTCTTAAAAATTTTTTAAAGATTTTATTTATTTGGAGTGCCTGGATGGCTCAGTTGGTTAAGCCATTCCCTTTGGCTCAGGTCATGATCCTGGAGTCCTGGGATTGAGTCCCATATCTGGCTTCCCCTGCTCTGCAGGGAGCCTGCTCCTCCCTCTCTCTGCCTCTCGCCCCGCTTGTGCTGTCTGTCAAATAAAGAAATAAAATCTCTTAGGAAAAGATCTCTTAAGAAAAGATTTTATTTCTTTATTTGACAGAGAGAGACAGTGAGAGAGGGAATATAAGCAGGGGAAGCCAGAGAGGGAGAAGCAGGCTTCCCGTCAAGCAGGGAGCCCAATGCGAGGCTTGATCCCAGGACCCCAGGATCACGACCTGCACTGAAGGCAGCTGCTTAATGAATGAGCCACCCAGGCGCCCCAAATAAAAATCTTAAAAAAAAAAAAAGATAAAATTGGGTGAAACTGATCTAATGCCACCTGCTAATCCCCAACACAGTCTTAGGGATAGAATCTACTAAACTTGTGTTTTGAAGTTCACATGGAACTTATGCCATTGCACCTTAAAGTCCTCATCTACAATTCTGGCTGACAATAAAGGCATCACAAATTGTTCCATTCAATAGTGCTTCTCCCAGGGCGCCTGGGTGGCTCAGTCAATTAAGCATCCAACTCTTGATTTCAGCTCAGGTCATGATCTCAGGGTCCTCGGATCAACCCCCTCAGGCTCCCTGCTCAGTTTAGAGTCTCCTTCAGGATTCTCCTTCTCCCTCTGCCTCACCCTGTGCTCTCTCTCAAATAAATATTTTTTTTTAATAGTGTTTCTCCCTTCTGCAGCAAGTCTGTCTCAACTATATCTATGTGAATCAAGATCAGCCACAGTGGCCTGGGCAGCCTACTTTTGCAGAGTCCTATGTCCAGGACCTCTAGAAAAGCAGCTTGGGCATGGAAGCTAGTTACTATAAGCTGCTAGGACTTGAAAAGGCCGAAGAACTGAATGGTCCAAGATCACTAATGTGCCAAAGACCAGTGCCATGGCACACCAGACGTCCCATCTCCACACTTCTTACTTTGGTTCCCTAATTCCTGTCAGAGTGCTTATTTCTCAAGATATATAGCCAAGGCATATTTGCATGTGTTGGGGCTTAAAGGAGAAAATTAATCATATCCCCTTCCTCTCTAAGTTCTCAACCACCTGGGTAATAGGTATAGGAATCAGACTAATGAAGATAAAAATATTAGTATTTTGTTGATGAAGCTGTATCTATGGCCAGAATTGGGCTGTCTAATACCATTTGCTACTCCCATCACTCCCAGTTCTTGATATTGGGATTACCCACTCAAAGGAGAATATAGAAAGGAAACACCTGGAGAGCTGCAAGGGGGCATGGCTGCTCCAAAAGTGGAAACAGAGAGAGGTGCTCTTCAGACCTGCCTCTGGAAGGCAGGTCTGGGCCTTGGCAGGTGTGCTTACTAGGTGAAAGCTGGGTCTGAATGGACTGTACACACACTGCAGGTAAAAAGGTACAAGAGAAAGAAGACAGCGTAGAGCGAGGGCGCACATGTGCGTGTGTCTGTGTGTCAGTGCACACACGTGCGTGTGTGTGTGTGTGTGTGCGTATGTGTACAATGACCCTCTTTCCTGTGTCTACATCAGAGAGCACAACCTTCCTTTGGGGAAAAGTGACTAAGAGATAGAGACAGGCCTAGACTAGTATCCCAATATGGTTCCCTACTTGGAGAACAGGGAAATAGGGACAAATGACAGATTCTCGTCCTGTGGGTAGGGGCAAGGCCTTTTACTCTTCACACCCTCCCAGCAGGGACTGGGGATCCAATTCCCTCGCACCCAGTATCTAACCTGTAATTCATTCCCAGCTCCCAACCCAGAATTCGGGAAGAGTTCTACCAGTAGATCCTGTTAATGGCTTTGGGCATTCCTACATCAGAACTCAGGATGGACTTGGGGGGGAAGGGCCCAGAGGTTCAGGCTGACCCCAACCAATCCCCAGACTCGGTAGCTAATTGAGCTCCGTCAGTTTAATAAAAAGAAGCAAAAGAAACATCAATAAAACTAGGAAGCCCTTTCCAAGACAATTCGCTAATAACTGTTTTTCAAGAGCTGTCTGGCTGCTGGAGTGAAAGGGTAACAGCAATACCCAAGACTAAGACTAGCTTATGGGATGCCTGAGAGGCTCAGTTGGTTAAGTGTCTGCCTTCTGCTCAAGGTCATGATTCCAGGGTCCTGGGATTGAGTCCTGCATCAGGGTCATTCCTTGCTCAGTGGGGACCCTGCTTCTCTCTCTGCCACTCCCCCTGCTTGCGCTCCCTCCTCCTTCCTTGATCAGTGGGGAGGCTCCTTCTCCCTCTACCCCTACCCCTGCTTGTGCCCCCCCTCCTTTCTTGCTCTGTGGGGAGGCTCATCCCTCTGCCCCTCCCCCTGCTTGTGTTCCCCCCTCCTTCCTTGCTCAGTGGGGACCCTGCTGCTCCCTCTGCCCCTCCCCCTGCTTGTGCTCTCCCCTCCTTCCTTGCCCAGTGGGGAGCCTCCTTCTCCCTCTGCCCCTCCCCCTGCTTGTACTCTCCCTCCCTCCACCCCCAATAAATAAATAAAATCTTAAAAAAAAAAAAAGACTAGCCTATAAATCTTGCCTCCATGATCTGGCTACTCTGAGTGTTTTGAGTCTCCCCCTCCCCACCATCCCAAGTCCTAGGAGTCATCATTGGAAGACATGCCACACTTAGATCCTCAGAGACCATCCCCAGACAAAAGTCCCCCAGGTCGAAGAACCCAAATAAGGACACTGTTTAGAAGCTTGAGAATCAAAAGTTATTTATCAAAGGGTGGTTGAAAAAGCCAAACATTCTTGAGCCCAATTCCAGAATAGTCAGTGGGAATCTCTCTCCTGTTAGCTTCGTTGTTCATCTACCCAATGGCAGACCTTCTACTGAAGAAGACAAAGGGGAAATGACAATGCTCAAGGGGCACTCTGTGCCCTTCCCATCCAGTCCCAGCTGAGACGACAAACAGAGCGAAGGGAGGACTCTTCCCCCCACCAAAACCCACCTCCACGATTGGGGGCCTCCTCTTCCCATATGTAACTCAAAAAGAGCCCCACTCACCCTGCTTAGTCTGCAACAGGAAACATTGACCTCTTCAAAGTCATAGGGCATACCCTTTGGGTCCTTCTTAAGGACCTTTCCCTCACTTGGGGCAGGAACACCTAGTAGAGTCCCAATGTCAAGTTTGTATCACTCTCTCTCTCAAGGAAAATATAGAATGCCCAGGACCAGAGGAAGAATAGAATTGGCACTGAAAATTAATCTACCAGGTCAAAAGACAAAGTCTCTCCCCAAATGCCAAACAGTCATTCCCATTATAGGTCCACACGGTGTGGAAGAAGGGAATGGACTCAACCTGCTAGGAAAAGGGCTTGGGGGTTAAACACAACAGGCAAAGTGTTCAGCAGGGATCAGACATTTGAAGGAACTTAGAAGGGATAGGGAGTAGGGAGGGAGGGGATACTGATGGCAGGAAGGGAGAGTGGTGTCCTTTGACTAAGGGCCCAGAGAGAGAGAGAGAGAGAGAGAGAGAGAGAGGAGGTGAGATAACCAAGCCTGAGGGAAAGAGTCACTTAGAAAGCCAGATACCTAAGTTCTAGTCAAGGCTTTTGTCAGCAACTCAGCATGAGACTTTAAACTTATCTAGGCTTTGGGTGTCTTCATCTGCAAAACAGGGAAAAGCAGTTTGTTTACCTAGATGCCTGTTATGGTCCTTTGAGATTATGACACCCTCCACAAATGGGATTGAGGGATTATTACAAGACATTCAGGAGGAGGCCCCTGCAGGGACCTTACCAGAGCAGGAAATTCCTTTCAGCCCCATCTCTAGTAAAAGGGTCACATGTATACACATTCACACATACATAAGCAGAGTGGCCTACGACTTCATTCATAGCAGCAGAGATACATATAGAAAAATAAATACTGCTGATGCTTGAGTCCTGCGTTGGGGCAGAGGGGTCCTGAGGGTGTAACCTGGAAGGACTTCAAGGTAAAGGAAGAAGGGTCCTCTTAATTGATAATAATTTTCACCTTGCTATTCCTTCCCCCCAAATCCAAGGCAACCAGATCTTTGGAGAAAGCCACTCTCATTTTCCCCTCCTCACACCATCAATTCATTTGCTGCAAAAACAAAAATGCACAGTTCCCAAGGGAAATAAACCTCTCATTAGCCACTAAGAAATGAACAGAATCTACCACACCTGAGATTACTTGGACTGGGCGGCCGGAACCACATGCCCCTATTTCCCTGAATGTTCACAATGGTCCTGAAAGGTCTTCTTTTGGACCTATCTCACCCAAAGTCACCAGAGGGTGAGAGGGGAACTAGCCTGGGCCACTCTTTCATTTCTGGTGCTTTTATGGTTGTCTCCAAAATTTTAAGCCAATCTTCCTGCGAGAGTGAGCCAGGAAGTTCCCCTCCCCAAGGAGGAATCCAAATGGGAAGAAAGGCTACGACGACGCAAGTGCAGGGTTCCAAACCATGCAACAGTCTCTGCAAACAGACTCGCACCGCTCCCAGACACCAAGAGCATCTCCCAGCCATACATTCACATGGACTCTTACATGGCCTCTCCTAGCAGAGGTAGCTGGGGCAATTGGGGAGTGGAGGACAGCAACCTCCCATCGACCTGGGATCCCTGTTTAAAAGATACTAAAAATAAATTAGTAAACATTGCTATTTACAGAAATAGAAATCATTTCTGTTTCCAAAGGCCTCTCACCATCCCAGTCCTGGGCATTTCCAAGACTGCCACCCCTGACACCCTCTCCAAGGTCCGCCCTGGTGGGTGGGTAAGACACCAGAGTCCTTTGAGACTGGGAGCTCCTCAGGCACCTGAGAGTTCCAGTTTCACATCTCTGGGTCCAGGGAAGGGAGAATCTTCAGGACTCTGGAGAGTACCGGGGGTTCATCCCTTCTCACCAGTTCCAAGGGGGCTGTCTTGAGGCAACCCTCCTTTTTAGGTTGATATGCGTGTTGTAAGAATTCCTGCTATTTTCGGGTCCCCAGTCCCTCCCCAGGGTCCAACGTGCCTGCCTGGACCGACCCTCGAGGCGGAGGAACCAGTCTTGTGCCTTGGTCTAACGACTCTGGGGAAAGAGGGATGGGCAAAGAAGAGGCAGGGACGACGGCCTGGGGCGGAGGCGGGGGTGGGGGGGTCGTCCTGGCGGGGACGACTAACAGCAATGATTGTCAGTCAGACAGGCAGCTGGTGAGGCTGGGCGCCTGGCCGGGGTCGGAGCCGGAGCTGTCCACCGTGCCGGCGGGCTGCGAGTCGACGCGGGGGGTGCGACGGCGCCCGCGGTACTCGATCATGTCGGGATGGTAGGCTGGGTGGCGGCGAGCGTGCTTGGTCAGATGGTCGCTCCGAGAGAACTGCTTGGGGCAGAGGGGGCAGGAGAAGCGCTTCTCGCCCGTGTGCGTCCTGTAGTGGCGGGCCAGCTCGTCGGAGCGCGTGAACTTCTTGTCGCAGTCGAGCCAGTCGCAGGAGAAAGGGCGCTCACCCGTGTGGGTGCGCTGGTGGGACTTCAGATGCGACGACTTGTAATAGGCTTTGTT
>LNAC01000049.1:1737604-1759209 GCA_002007465.1 Ailurus styani | reverse complement strand
CCCCCCGCCGCGCCCGCTGGTCCTCCGCCAGCTGGGTGTCCGGCGGAGTCCGAGAAACTTTTTTTTTTTAAGGCAAAAAAATGCTAATGCCTGATATGTCTTTCGATTCATAATTGCGATTGTGAGTTGAGCGGGCTGGAATTACATTTCATTTCTGTCCACCGCTGTCAGACCCAATTTAAAATAGCCCCAAGTCTGCATCAGAAAAAAGTTTGCTCATTTAACAGTTCCACTGTTAATCCGGAGTCGGTACCAATTCCCTAAAGAGATCCACTACGTAGCTATTAATTAATAGCGTTTGGAACCAGAAACATTTCTAACCTTGAAAAAGCAAAGAATCCTCTCATGGTTGAAATTGAAACTTAAAATCCTTTGAGCAACGATTTAACTATTCAACCAACGAAAGAAAAATGCATGTTTAAACTGCATTAACCTGTCACAGGCATACAAACAAATTTCCACGCTGAAATATAAATTATAGACTAGCAGCGAAATAAACACATTAAAATGGACTCCCACAATTTTAATAATAGAAAGTCACGTTTCCAATTAGGCAACATCTTTTATTTTTCTTTTGACAAAAATTAAAAATAAGAAAAATGCAGCAAATGATATAGAATTGCTCCTTGGGATTGTGCAGGGATTTCTTTTTATGTGATCAGGTAGATGTTTGATTTTATTTTTTTTTGCATTTCTTCATTGCTTTTTTATCCTCCCTTGATTTTTGAAAAATTAAAAACATAGAAAAGCAAGCAGGATGATTTCTAAAAATAGTCACAGCACGGTTTTTGATGTACACAAGCTTTACTTCCATAGTGTTGAATTATGTGCATTTTATTTGTAGTTCTTCAGTACTTTTTCTTTTGGAGATTAAAAATACATATACACCAAGAATAACATACATTCGTGTATTTGCTTCCTAGAATAATCAAATGTAGAATATTTGTCATGTTTGCTTCGGGATTTTTTTTTAAATATATTGAAAGATTGCAGATAGAGCTAAATGTCACTTTATTTCCCTCCCTAATTCAACTTTCTGCCTCCTTACTTCCCTAGGTAATCAGTATTATAAAGAGTGTATTCTTCCAGCATTTATTATTATACATTACCTAATTGCTTATATGTTTATATGTAAATATATATACCCATGCTCGTGTGTTTTAAATTTTTATAAATGGTACACTAGTGTACATGTCATTTTGCAACTTACTTTTTCTCAATATGATTTTGACAACTATCCATGTTGATACCTATAGAATCTGCTTTATTCATTTCAGTAGTTTTAGTAATAGTATCAGCTATATTATTTTTATGGACACTCCATTCTCAGACAGATAATTATAAAGTTCCTTGCCTCAAAATTTTAGACAATTGACTCAATTTATCTACACAGGTGAAATTTCTATCAGAGAATTCTTTACTAGCTGCTTTTAATTTTATTATTTGGGAAAAAATGTAAAGATATTTAAAAATGCAGAGACAATATCACAAGCATCCATGTACCTATCATCTAATTGGTGAATGTTAGCATTTTGCCAGATCTGCTGCAGGTTTTTTTTTAACTGAACTATTCAAGATTTCTGATAAAACTGAAGCCCCTGTGTACTCCTCCCCAAAACCGTTCTTCATCTTTTTCTCCAAAGGCAAACACTACCTTGAATTTAGTATGTAACTTTCCCATCTCGGTTTTATACTTTGACTATACGTGAACCCATAAAAATACAAAATATTGTTTTGATTTTTAAAATATACATATGTGGTGTTAGGCTGTACATATTCTGACTTGTTTTTTTTTTCTCCATGGTATGTTTTTATTCTTTCTCTCCATGTTGATAAATATAAATCAGTTCATTCATTTTAATTGCTATATTGTAGATCCTTGCATATAAATGTGCCTTGTTTATTCATTGCCCTATTGATGAATATTTAAGCTGCTGCCAATATTTGGGGCAAGGCTAGTATGAACATGCATGTACATGTGTCCCTTGCACATATGTGAGAATTCCTCTCTGAATCTTCGTAGATGGGGAATTGCTAGGCTACACGCACATGCCCGGTTTTATTAGGGACTGCCAAATGGTTCTTCAATTTACACATCCACCAGCGGTGGGTGAGAGTTCTTGTCTCCCTCACGTGACCTTCGCCACTTTCTAGATTCAGAATTTCCTCATTTCTGACAATTTGACTTTTTCAAAACCCAGTATCTGCTTGTTTTATTTGCATTTCCCTCACTACGAGGGAGGTTGAGCACTTCTTCATATATTGATTAGCTATTAAGATTTTCAGTCCATGATTTGATTTTTTACAGACCTCTTCCATTTTTCCAATGGGCTGTGTACGTTTTCATTTTTTTTTCCTCTTGTTTTATAGGAGTTCATACATATAAACCTCATATTGACTCAGTCTGTCGCTCCTCTTGACTGCTTTTGCTGTCTTTTGTACTATAGAAATTGTAAAATGTGGTCATATTCCTTGATCTCTTTATAGTTTGGGTCATTTGTGTCTTATAGGAGAAATCTCTTCATACCTGATACCATGAAGATAGCCTTTTTTTTTTTTTCTTAACGTTTTGAAGTTTTGCTCTCAACACTTAGAAAATCGATTCTCCGGGATTTATTTTTTGAATAGTGTAAATTAGAAATTTAATTTTACTCTCCCCTTCCCCAATATGGAAAACCTGTTTAGCTGAGCTGCTTTACTGGACAGTCTTTCATTCCTGCATTAATGTGTAATGCCACCACGATGAAAATTAAATTTTCATATATTCATGGATATGTTCCTACTTTGTCCTTTTCCACTGATCAAACCAATTCGGACCCAATACCACACTGTTTTAATTATTATGGCTTTATAGTAAGTCTTCATGTCTAGAAGGGCTCTGCCCCCCCCCCAATTTTGTTCATTTTTTAAACTGTACTGGCTATTTTGGGACTTCTACTCTCCCATACTAACTTCAGCATCAGTTTGTCAACTTCCATTGAAAAACCTTTTTTGGTATTTTGCTAAGTTAAATTTATATGTTAAATTTTGGGAGATATGATATCGTTATAAAATCGAGTCATCTAAAACATTAATATCACTCTGATTTCTTCATATCCTTCAATAACATTTCCTAGTTAATTTATAAATATTCTTGTACCTCTTTGTTAGATTTAATCCTAGGTATCTTACAGCTTTTGTTGCTGTTATAAGTGGTATCCTTTTTAAATTTTTTAATTGATTATTGATGCTGTTTGAAAATATTGATTTTGGAATAATCTTGTTTTAGCAAACATGCTGAACTTCCTTATCTTTATTAGTTAAATGGCTTATTTGCATATTCTCTTGTATTTTTATATGGCTAATCATATTATCTGTAAATCATGCTTTTGATGCCAGCCCCCTTATCTCATTGGATGGGCTGGGACCTCCAATATAACATCAGATAGTAAGGGTGAGAGCAAGATTGTTTTCCTGTTTCTATCTCTTTAAGAATATTTCTACTTTTTTTTTTTAAGATTTTATATATTTATTTGTCAGAGATAGAAAGCACAAGCAGGGGGAGCAGCAGGCAGAGGGAGAAGCAGGCTCCCCACTGAGCAAGGAACCTGATGTGGGACCTGATCCCAGGACCGTGGGATCATGACCTGAGCTGTAGGCTTGCACTTAACTGACTGAGCCACCCAGGTGTCTCTCATTAAGAATATTTTTAATGTGCCATTATAATGATATTTGTTGTTGTAAGTTCTTGATAGGAACCCTTTATCTGGTGAAGGAGTTCCCTTCTATCCCAGCTGAGTTTAAAGTAGGAATATTTTAAAACCATGCAATGAACACTGAATTTTATTAAATGCTTTTTCTAAAACTATTGAGATGATTGTTGGTTTTGTGTTTGTTATGTTAATATAAAGGGTCACTGACAGCTTTTTCAAATATGGACCTATATCCTTGTGTTCTCTGAGATATACAGGGTTTTGCCAGAAGGTACTATTATTTCTTTAATACACTGCTTCACACAATTTATGAGTGCTTTTTTAAATTTTAGCATCCATGCTCAAAAGTGATTTGGGCTTATAATTTTCTTTTCTTGCACTGCTTTTGTCCACATTTGATATTAGGGTTGTACTACCCTCATAAAATGTATTTGGAAATAACCTCTTTTTCTATTTTCCATAACAGTTTACATGAGGTAGGTAGTATTTGTTCCATGATTGTTTGGTAAATCTCATCTGTGAAACCACTGTATTTTAAAAATTCAGTTTGTCTAATGGTTGTTAATTTATTTGGGTTTGCGGTTTCTTCTTGAGTCAGTTTTGATAATTCCCACATTTCTTTAAAAATTAGATGCTAGGGGGATGCCTGCGTGGCTCAGTCGGTTGAGCATCCAACTCTCGATTTTGGCTCAGGTCATGGTCTCGGGGTTGTAAGACTGAGCCTGGTGTGCAGGCTCCATGCTTGGTGGGGAATCAACTTGAGTTTCTCTCTCTCCCTCTGCCCCTCTCCTCCATGCACACGCACTCTGCACTCTCTCTCTCTAATAAATCAATCCTTAAAAAAATAAATAAAAATTAGATACTATATTTAAGCCTTCAAACTGTTGGGATATGGTGCATAGCCTTCTCTTATTTAAAAATCCTCTACAGTATCTGTAGTTATATCCTACTTTTCATTCCTATTTGGGAATTCCGTGTTTTTTCTTTTTTATCTGAAGAGAAATTTGTATTATTAGATGAACTGTAAAGGTTTATCTATAGTCTCTTCAAATAGCTCAGCTTTTGTTGATCATATCTGTTTCTTTTAAAATATGTATATTTGCTTAATTTCTGTATTTATTGTATTAATCTCTCATACTTTTGTTGAGTTTAATGTGTTACTCCCTCTTTAAAAAGTTTTTAATTTAAATGCTGACTATTGAATACTAACTTAAGTTACTATTTAACTTAAACACTATGTTAATTTCCAATCTTTCTTTTATTTTCTAAAATACAATTTGGGGGCTAATAGAACCCCTTGAAGAGAATTTGCCTTGCTTTATCTGTATCCCACAAGTTTGCAAAATAGTGGTTTCATTGTCATTCAGTTCTAAATACTTGGTAATTCTACTGTGACCTCTTCAACACTACATTTTCAGAAGGGTGCTTTACCTGGATGACAGGATGCTTCCTACCAACAGTGTAGAAAAGGTGATATTTACTTTTGTGTAGGTAATCACCTATGGGAAGCTTTTTCTGGGGGAAAAAAAAGGAAGGAAGGAGGGAGGGAGGAAGGAAGGAAGGAAAAGAAAGGAGTGCTTTCGTGTTTAAGGTAAGTGGTACCTGAAAAACAGTGATTTTTAATGAATGTTGTTAGGCTCTAGAAATATTATTTTGCTGGTGAGTGTTCTGCCGTGGCGTTGGCATATGGTCACGTTTCATTCATTCGGCCAGTTCTCACGGATGGCCTTCTGTGTACCAAGCCTTCCTGCGGGAACTGGGAGTTACATTAGTGAACAGCAGCAACAAACAAATCAGAACTTCTCGCCCTCGTATAACCCTCAATCTGTGGATGTGGCGCCGATGTTGTGAATTGTCTAGGTGATCCTCTTGAGTTTTGGAAAAAGCAATGCAAATGAGGGGCTTGGGCTGGAAACAGAAATGCTGGTTTGGAGGCTGCTGCGGGAGCGCGTTTCAGTCCTGGGGCGAGTCATCCAGCCTCTCGGAGGCGCCGAGGACCTCCTGGGGAATTTCTCTGGCTGAGAAGAAGGCAGAATTGGAGGAAACTGCAGAGAGGAGATGCCTTGTACATAGGTAGTTGCTCTGTAAAGGGAGGGGAGTTTTCTTCTTGTTGATTGTTGTTTCTTGGGATCAAGGGATTCACTGGATAATGAACAGGGCGTCACTGGTTCAAGCTGATGAGAGACTTTGGGGTCTCTCTGCAGATGGTATTCTATCCTGTGAGCTATTCTGTAACCAGTGCACATTGGTAGCCTCTCTGGAATTGGCTCTGGAAGTATAATGGGGGATTATTTGAAATGGAAAGTAGGAAAAGGATCATTTCTCAACGTTGTGTATACTGTGGTCTTGAAATAAATGTTACAGAAATACCGCCTTCCCAAGCCCCTTCAGAAGCTTCCAGGAGCAACATCCAAGGGATTTTCCTGAAGGCCTTGAGAGGCTGACCTGCCCCTCTCTTTGATCACAAGGGGTTCACAGGAGGCACATAGTTCATTCTATAATGCCTTTATAGGCAGTAAATGAATTTATAGGGAATCAATGGATTTATAGGAAATAAGCGAATGGGCATACATAAACAGGTTAGTAGCACTATTCATTCATGATTACCAGTCTCAAATAGATATTCAACATTCCCATAAATACTGCGAACCTGTTTGCATCTGTGCTGTTTCCTTCCCACCTTTTGGCAAAGCCCAACTAGTTCATTCTCATCAGTTCTAGACGCATTACTTCTTGCTTTCTCGGGATCCATAATCCATAACATATGCCATCTCTCTCTAGCATTTTCTGTCTCTCCTTCTCTGTAGAATAATTTGAATCGACATTTAATAATGGACTAATATCTCCAGTTAAAAAAAACTCTCAACTCTCCATTCCCCTCTCGCTCTTGCCTCATACTCAGAGCCACATTCCCTTTCAAAGCCAGGTATCTCAAAAACCAAATATGTTCTGTATTTTCACCAGTTCCTTGCCCCATGTATCATCAAAATCACTCTAATATTTAGCCCTCACTTTGCTACAGAAAGTCTTGCTAAGAACAACATCGGTGCACAACCATGTGAATGTACTTTAATGTGTATACCTAGAAATGGTTAAAATGGTACACTTTGTGTATATTTTACCACTATTTTTAAAACCCCTCTTCTCTCAAAAAGAAAAAAAAAATCAGCCTAGATCCATGTTGCTACATCCAATCCTCAAATTACTAGAAGTCTCAAGAGCAGTTGAGTAATCCTTGAAACATTCTCTTTTGGCTTCTGTGAAACTACATTCTTTTGGGCTTACTTCCATCTTTCTAACTGTTCCTTCTCAGTCTTAATTGCTCATTTCTCCTCCTTTACCTAATGTTTAAAATGTAAAGTTGCACAGAATTCTATACAATGCCCTCTTCTCTCAAGTCTACCCACTCTCTCTAGGTAATTTTTAACATTTCCCATGACTTAGGTACCTCTGTATACCAACAGTTTATGAGATTATAATCTTAACACCAGGTCTATTTTCCAGAGATGTCAGGTAGTCCTAAATCCCTCTGACTACTTGATAACTCCCCACCTTTCCTGCAATGTCTCATAGTTATCACAAACTAAATATATTCAAAAGCTGAGTTCTGGGTTGTTACCCCAAATCTACTCCTCTTGCAGTCTTTCCTGTCTCAGGAAATAGCACTTTCATCCAGTCTGTCCCTCCAGCCAGAAAACTGGAGGGTCATCCTTGTCACCTCCCTCTCAGCTCCTGCATTTAATTCATCTTCATGTTTGGTTAATTCTACCTTCAAAATGTACCTTGACCATTCACTTTTCTTATTTTCCCTGACAGTACCGTAATCCAAACCACCGTCATTCCCGGTCAGACTACTATAATAATGTATCATATTAGTGGGTTCTGGGTATTAGGATGTGGACATCTTCAGGGAGACATTGTTTTTGCCAATGCAAGGCTGAAGCAGAGTGAGTGAAGAGGAAAGAGACGGTAAGACAAGGGTAAGAGATGAATGAGTTTGGGGATCTGGGCGGATGGAAGGCAGGTCATATAGAACCTTATCAACCCTTGTAAAGAGAGATGGCAAGTCGTAGGGAAATTTTTGAGCAGTGACATGATCTGAATTACTTTTTAAAAGTTCACCCTGGTGACTGTGTAGCAAATAGCCTAGAGTATGAGCAAAAGTCGAAGCAGGAGAGTGGTTGGTTAGCCACTGCAGAAGTCCAAGCAAAAGATCATGGCGCTTTAGACCAGAGTAGCAGCAGGGAAGGTGGTGAGATGTGGTCAGAGTCTGGATGTCTTTTGCGGTGAGCATGCAGGATACCTGGTTGCCCATGTGTTCAATGCAGGGTAGAAGAGAAGGTAAAGACTCATGAAGGACTCCAAGAATTTCAGTCCAGCAACCAGAAAAATGTATTTGTTTTATTTCGAGATGAAGAAGACTTTCAAAGAAGCAGGACATAGGAGGTGGAAAGTGGGAGTTTGGTTTTGGAGACTTTGAGGTGCCTTGTGTATATCTAAGTGGAGATGCTGAACCAGCTATCAGATTTGTGAGCCTGAAGATTTTGTGGTTGGAAGTTGCATCCCGGGCTGAACAACAGAATAAAAGAAGTTTTTAAAAAGCTACATATCTCTGGGGCACCTGGCTGGCTCAGTGGGCTAAGCTTCTGACTCTTGATCTCAGCTCAGGTCTTGATCTCAGAGTGGTGAGTTCAATCCCCATATTTAAAAAAAAAAGTTAATTATTTTTATATGTAATTTTTGGAGAACAGGAATTCTGACTCTTGGTAGAGTTTCTCAAAATGCCGCATATAATTATCTGTATAATATTTTTAGTAGAATGATAAGACGTTAAGCATTTTTAAAATTTAGTATTAAACTATAAAAATTGAGTCTTTTCTGTTTTACACAATCTAATAATTTAAATCTATTGTTTTAGATTCGATTTCAACTCTTGGTAAAAACGCCTATGTTCTTAGCTGTCAGGTTTCTTTTAGACACAGCTGGACTTCTTGCATGTTACATTCAGGCTGGTGTTAACTTACAAGTCTAAGTGAAGTACACACGACCTTATGAAAAACAGGTGAGCCTTTATTGGACTAATTTCAGATACTTTTCAGTGCCTGCAGCATTGTGGGCTTTAAAAAATAACCATCGACAGGAAGAATTAGCACATAGTAAATAATTGGTAAATATTTTTACGTAATGAGACTGAGAGCAAAAGCCCAACTGAGGTGTCTATATTAAAACAGAAAAAAAGAAGTGGGTGACAGAAGGTCCTACAGTATAATAGCCTAATAGTTCAGCCATACACATGGAGTCTAACAAGCCCAAATCAAATCCTGGCACAAGACACAGGACCCTTTCCTTTCACACGGAGAAATAGAAGTCGGTGCCCCAATTTGACAACTTGTAGGGATGACAGTGAACATACCCTGTGACTTAGAAATTGCACGCCTCAATATGTACCTTAGACAAATTCTTGTCCTTGGCCCTAGGAAACAGCTGCAGATACGTTCGGTGTGACATTTGCCACGGATTTTTGAAGCAATCTACAGATTCATAAAAATGCAAGGCAGTACTATATGGTAGGAAATAAAAATAAATGAAGAACCCAAACAAGCTAGATCATGGAGAATGTTTTCTGCTCAGTAAATAGGGCAGAGAAACAACCTAAGGTTTTAGAAGAACGTGTCTAATATGATTAGTATTTACACAAAGGTTAAGTACATGGGAATCATTACCAAATTAGCACGTTATAGTTGTTAATAGCACAAACCCTATGGCCAGGTTGCCGGGTTTGCTTAGCCGGTCAGCTGCTGTAGGACCTTGATTAAGTAACTTCTCCTCATTTATAAAAAGAGATAGTCATAGCACCTACTTCATTGAGTCGCAGTGAGAACTTAACTAGTTAATACATATAATGTAATTAGGCTCTCTGTAGGCATGTAGTAAGCACTGTATTAGTTCTTATATATTGTTTAGCCATGCACACCCATAGCATATCCATGTATGAGCAGTGTAATCCATTAGTGGGTCTGATAAGCAGTTATCTCTGGTGCAGAAGGAAAAGGAATGGGATTTCAATGAATTCTTTAGTACTTTATTTTTGAAAACCCAAAGCAAAGAAGGCAAAATGATAAGATCTGTCCCCAGGGGTGGCGGGTCCACTCCTGTTTGCTCTATTACTCTCCGCACTTCTCTGTGTGCATGAAGCATTTTATTTAAAAACAAACCCCTGTACAGAGCCTGGAACATTACACTGCCCGAAAATATTTGCTAAATGAATTAGTGATGAAGAAGTGGCGTGGACTGGGGCTGCAGCCCCAGGGGCATCCTGTTGGGAGTCCCTTTTATTCTGCCCTGTAGTTCCTGAGGAGGAGAGCCTGACACCCGCCGCCATTAGGAGGGAAAACTTCTCTTCAGCAGCAGTGGATTCAGGGAGACAATGGAGCCAAGCTCTCAAGGTTCTGAAGGAAAATTATTTTGAACTTAGAATTCTATACCTAGGTGAACTCATCATTCAAGTGCGAGAGCAAAATAAAAACACTTTCAGAAATGTAAGGGTTCAGGAAATATACCACTCAAGCACCCTCTCTGGAAGAATAACTAAACAGCGTATTTCAGGAAAATGAAAAAGGAATCGAAGAGGAAGGCATGAGGGACACAAAACACAGCAAAACTTGTGGTGAAATTTAAAGTCATTGTTGACTGAGGAGAGCTGGGGGAGGGGGAGACAATCTGGAATTAAAAACTCTTATGATCTTTACTGGGGAGGTAGCAGGGGCAAAGGAAAAAAGGAAAAGCATGGAAAGGTTCTCAGCTTATTCTGAGAGAAGGTTAGTTGTATTCCTTAATTGAAGATATTGATTTTATAAAACAAGTTTAAGTAAGTGCTTAAAAATTAGAGTGACCGGGGCGCCTGGGTGGCTCAGGGGGTTAAAGCCTCTGCCTTCAGCTCAGGTCATGATCTCAGGGTCCTGGGATCAAGGCCGCATCAGGCTCTCTGCTCAGCGGGGAGCCTGCTTCTCCCTCTCCTTCTGCCTGCCTCTCTGCCTACTTGTAATCTCTCTCTGTCAAATAGATAAATAAAATCTTTTTTTAAAAAAAATTAGAGTGACCACTAGAAACACTGAAATAGCATATATAACTTCCTAACCATAAAAGAAAAAAAAATTAAATAGGAAAATGTCATCAACACAGTGAAAGGGGAAAGGGAAAAAAGGAGAAATAAAGCAGGGTAAACAGAACATGAAAATAAGATGCAAGAATTAGCCCAAAGTGTCGGTTGTCACAATGTGAGTGGATTTACTAAGCCTGTGAGAACACAGAACCCCTCAGATTAGAAAGGAAAAGAGAAGCTCCAAACCCTAAAGAGCTCTTTGCTGTCTGCCTAAAACTCCTAAAACAAAATGATCCAGGAATTAAAGATTAATAGAAACAGATGTAACAAAGAAAACCAAATTAATATCTTCAGTAGAAATTAAAAAAATGGCTATGGAAGATTCCATCAACATTGTTAAGGAACTTTGTACTCGAGAAATAATGGAGGTACATACATATATATCTATATATATATTTACATGGGATATTTACAAAGAAAATTTCAATACGTTCTATGAAGTAGAAATTATACAAGCTCCGTTCACTGACCACATGCATAAAATTATTTAACAAAAAAATAGTAAATGACAGACAAAAAAACCCCTCTATCCTCTTGAAAATGAGAAAGCACACTTCTAATTAACTTGGATTAAAGAGGAATTAAAATTGAAATTACAAACTACTTAGGAATGAACAAATGAGCACACTACATTTCAAGATCTCTGAGTACTGCCAAAGTGGTACAAATGGAAAGATTTACAGCTTTAAGTGCTTGTAGAAAACAGAAATTGTGAAAATAAACAAACTAAGCATTTGAATCAAGATTCAGAAAAAGAACAGGAAAAACAAATCCAAAGAAATAAAAGGAGAGAGAATAAGAAAAAAGATAGAAATTAGTGAAATTTTAAAAAATGGGTTTTCGCTACTAAAACCAATTACTACTTCTTTGTCGAAACCAATAAAATAGACAAATTCTTAGTGAATCAGATTAAGGGAAAAAAGATATAAATAATGGAAGGACTAAGAAACGTGGAAAAAGCTGAATGATTGCGATGTATAATTTTAAATAAATATAATTTAAAATTAAGATGAAATGTTTGATCCATCAAAGTATAAATCACCTAAGTTGATTCAATAAGAGAAAACCTATAGACCAAGTACCTAAAATAAATGGAAAAATCATTTAAAAACTACTAAAAAAAATACACCAGATCCAAGTAGCTTTGCAATCTAGAGCTACCAAAACAAACAGGTATTTTCCAAATTATATAAATGGTTCAAGCCCATAAGACAGATAGAAAGTTTTCCAGTTCATCTAAAGGATAGATAGATATTAGCCTAGTTCTAAAATCAGATGAATACAAGATTTCTTAAAAAGTTAATTTCACTGATGAACATAAATACAAAATTTCTAAGTAAATTGTTAGCATATCAAATCTAGCAGACATTAAAAAATACTGTATCATGCCCAAATTGAGCTCATCCCAGGAGAGGGAGAGTTGTCTGAAAATAGAAAATACATTAATAGAATTAAGTGTATCTCTGAAGAGAAAAAGATGATTATCTCAATAGGTACCCCCCCAAACAGAGTTAATAAAATGCAGTACGCATGCCTAGTTTCAAAAGGAAGTCTCAGTAAATAGGTCATAGAATAAAGCATCCTACATTCGAAAAGGTGTCTCTACCAAAAATCTACAACAAACAATGCTTAATCATGAAATACTTGAAACATTCCCATTAAAATGGGGAACAATACCTCCTAGCACTCCCATTTAGCATTGAAATAGATGTCCATTAAATGCAATAATGGAAAAAAAAACAGGCAAAAAAATAAGATACGAATATTGGAAGAAAGACACAAATCTGTCAGTTTGCACAAGTGATATTTCCATCTACCTGGAAAAATCCAAGAAAAGTGTCTGAGAAACTTTTGAACTAGTAAGATATTGGTAAGATGGGGTGCCTGGGTGGCTCAGTCAGCTGGGCGTCTGCCTTCACCTTGGGTCATGATCCCAGGGTCCTGTGATGGAGCCCCTGTTTGGCAGGGAGCCTCCTTCTCCCTCTCTCTCTGCCTGCTGCTCCCCCTGCTTGTTCTCTCTCTCTCTCTCTCTGTCAAATAAATGAATAAAATATTGAAGGAAAAAAAAGATACTGGTAAGATGACTAAAGGTCTTCATGAAGGAAAGCATACAATGGAATTGAAGTTCATAAAAAAGAGACCTGAGTGAATGGAGAAATATATTGTTTCTTAGCAGAAAAGCTCAGTGCTATAAGATAATAATTTCCCCAAATTTATAATTTTAATGTTGCCCTAAACAGTATATCAACAGGTTTCTGTATGGAATTTGGCAAGCCGATTCAAATTTATCTGGAAGAGAAAAATGGCAGGAATGACGTTTTCCAGCAAATGTTAAAACATTATCACCAAGCTCTGGTAATTGACTCAGTGTAGACAGGCAAAGGAACAGACCAATAAATTGGTGGAACAAAAGAGATGGTCCAGAAACATGTATTTATGAGAGATCAATGTATGATAAAAGTGACATATCAAATGAGTGAAGTAATAGACAATATATTTAATGGTTTCAACAATTAGTTAATCGTTGGGGTGAAAATAAGTTCAATCACTTCCACATACAATGTAAAAATACATTCTAGGTGGATTAGGGATCTAAGCATAAAAATTTTAAAGTACTGGGGTAATTAATCTCCATAAATGTAGAACAAGTAGTTGACAAAATTCAAAATCCCTTCATGATTAAAAGCTTAGAAAACTCATGTCAACTATACTTCAATTAAAAAAAATTAACTTAGGAAACCAGCATTAGAAAAGAGTTTCCCTAATTGGATGAAAGGCATCTATCAAAAAAAAAAAACTACATTGAATTTAATGATGATGTTTCCTGAGATTAGAAACAAGCCAAGGATACTCACTCTCTACTCAGCTTTACATGGGGAATTTTAGCGAGGGCAATAATGCAAGGAAAGGTATACAGCTTGGAAAGGAAGAAATAAAACTGTCTATTTTCAGACATGATTATCTATATAGAAAATCCCAAAGAATCTACCCAAAAGTTATTAGAACTAATGAGTAATTTTAGTAAGATTGCAGGATACAAGGTCAATAGACAAAAATCAATAGTATTTCTGTACACTCACAGTGAAAAAATAATTAAAATTAAACAGTATTATTTATCATCCAAAATAGCATCATTTTAGCACCTCCTCAAAATGAAGTATTTAGTACACATTTAACAAAATCTGCATTTTCTGTGTAATTAAGGCTATAAAACACGGACGGAAGGCAGCAAATACCTAAATAAATACTGTCTCCATGGATTGGAGGACTCAATATTGTGAAGATGCCAATCCTCCCAAAACTAATGTGGGGATTCAATGCAAGACTAATCAAAATCCTAGTAGGATTATTATTTTTGTTAGACACCATATCTAAAATTAATGTGGGGAGACAAAGGTACTAAATAACCCAACGGTTTTGGAAAAGAAGAGCAAGGTTGTAGGACTCATACTATCTGATTTCAAGAGCTATTATAAAACTACAGAGATCAGGACAGGGTAGGTCTGTGATGTGGTAAGAAGATAGAGATTCATGGAACAGAAGAGAGAGTCCAGAAATAGATCAGATTGGTCAGCTGCTTTTTGACAAAGGTGCAAACACAATTCAATGGAGAAAGGAGAGTCTTTTCAATTGTTAGTGCTCATTGGACGTCCATATGCAAGAACTGAACCTCGGTTCAGATCTTTCACCTTATACCAAAATAATTAAAAATGGGTCCCAGACCTAAGTGTAAAATCTGAAACTATAAAACTTCTAGGAAAAAAAATCTTCGTGAACTTGGGTTAGGCAGAGATTTCTTAGATACAATGCAAAAAGCATGATCCGTAACAACAAAAATTATAAATTGGACTTCATCAAAATTAAAAATTTCTCTGCAAATGACTTTGTTAAGAGAATGAGAAAACAAGCCACACTGGGAGCAGTAACTGCATTGTATATCTGACCAAGGACTTGTATTGAAAATATATATAAAGGACTTTTAAAATTCAATACTAAAAAATAAATAACCCACGTTTAAAAACAGATAAAAGATTTGAATAACACATATGGCTGGCAAATAAATACAACAGAAGATGCTCACCATCATTAGTTGAGGGCAATGCAAATTAAAACCACAATGAGTTGCCGCTATACACTTTTTAGAATATTTTTTAAAAACCTGACAATACTAACCGCAGGGCATCTGATGTCTTGTGCTCTGTGGGTGGGAATGCAAAACAGTACAGTCTTTTGGAAGACAGTTTGATGGTTCATTACGTTAAGCACACACTTACTACGTGATCCAGTGGTCCCTGTCTGAGGTCTTTAGCTAAGAGAGGTGAAGACTTCTATTCACCCAAAACCTTTATGTGATGTCTGTAATGTCTTTATTCATAATAGCTCCAAACCAGAAGAAACCTAAATGCCCTTTAGCTGGTGAATGGATCAACAAATTGTGGTACTTTATTCAGCAATAAAAATAACAAACTGCTAATGCATGCAACAACATGTATGAATCCTATATGCCTTATACTTTATGATTCCGTTTACATGATAATGAGAAATCCTTGCAAACAGATCAGTGGTCGGCACTGGTTGGGAGTGGGAAGAAAAGCATGGATAAATTTGGGGACCTATAGAACTGTTCCATATCTTGTCTGTGGTGGTGGTTACTTGGCTTATGAATTTTTAAAATTCATAGACTAGAACACTACAGAGAATGTTACTGTATGTAAATTTTAAAATGTGGATTAAAAAGTAACTGAAATAATACAGACTATCTTTCTCATTGACTAGTAGGGAAGGCAGACAGAAACCTAGAAATTTTGAAAGAAAAGATGCAGAGATATATGATTACCACAAAATATTAAACATTTGTAGGACAGACATCACTATAAACAAATAAAAATCAGGCCATGGGCTCAGTGATTATTTAATGTCAGCATCTATAACAACCCAAGAATTAAGACCCATAATACAAGGAGTGCCTACAAATTAACATGCAAAAAGATGAATAAGACCCACGGAAAATATAAGATAATAAATCTATGTTGTTTAAAGCTGCTTTAAAAAAGGTAAATAATAGAACAGATAAATGGGCAAAGTGCATGCAGCACAGGGTAAAATAAAAGCACACAAAGTTCACAGAAAAACCAAATGGTCAGTAAACACGGAAAGATTCATTGCTATGCAGTGTGCTATGAATTAAAGCAATACTATATGATACCATTTTCAGCCATCACGTAGCAAAACCTTTAGATTGTTAAAAGCCAGCTAGTAAGGATGTGAGGCTACAGGTAACTCCCATCGAGTTTTTGAAAGTGTATAATGGTACAACACTTTGAAGGATAACTCAGTAGTAGCTATCAAAAACTTCAGTGTACACATTTTTTGACTCAGTAATTTCACTTCCAGGTATTAACTATAGCAATATTTGCAGGGGTGTACAAAGATAAATATAAAAATATTTTTTATTAAAGCATTGTAGAAGTGAAAAATTAGAATCTACTTAAACACTTATGAGCAGAGGAATGGTTAAATAAATTAGGTAAATCTATTTCATGGACAGCTATGATAGATGACAATATGTTAGGACTGATCCAGTACTGTATCCATTTCTTTACAAAGAAACCCATTATTAAATGAAAAGGCAAGTAGTAATCAATGCATATTGATCCTATTTGTGTTTTTCAAGAATCTACAAATCTGTACACACACACACACACACACACGCACAAAGGTCTGGGTAAATATCAGAATGACGGCAATGGTTCTCTGTGGGGAGGGCAATGAGATTGGGGAAACTTACTTTTCACTTTACATACTTTGGTCTCATTTGAACTGTAAAAATGCAAATGTATTTATGTTTTACTTTCACAGCTTTTTTAATTAGTGATGAAATAGTTCCAAATATATCTTTACATTCTAAATTAAGTAAACCCAAGTAAAAAACACAAAGGTATGTAATTTCCAAATCATAAATAGGGCTGGGGCGCCTGGGTGGCTCAGTCAGTTAAGCATCTGCCTTCAGCTCAGGTCACGATCCCAAGGTCCTGGGATCGAGTCCCGATATGGTTCCTTGCTCAGCGGGGAGCCTGCTTCTCCCTCTGCCTCTGCTTCCCTCCCTCTCTCTCTCTCTCTCTCTCTCTCTCTGTGTCTCTCATGAATGAATAAATAAAAATCTCTAAAAAAATAATAAATGGGGGAAAAGTAAATTTGATTACTGTAGTAAGAAAAAAAAGTAACCAGGAAGCAGTGAAAATAGAAACCATAAGCTAAGTCGACAGAACAAAGACCGGTTATAACTTATGTCATAATAGATGAGAATGGCTTTAAAATCTCCATCAAAAAACTTTCAGATTAAGTGCAAAAAAGAAATTAAGTCATGAACTGTTTACAAAATGAATCTGTCTCTGTGTGTGTGTGTGTATATATATATATATATATATATATATATATATATATATATACGTATATATCTCAGTAACGAACACACACACAGATACACACACTCAAAGTGGAAGTGATGGTGCAGGTTAATGTAACCAAAGGGAACCCATCCATATGTGCTAATGTTAAAATCATATAAAATAGGATTTGGGGCCAGAACATTAAGTGGAACAAATTATTTTTGTATTGATAAATGATAGAATGCGCTACAAAGATGATACAGCCAAGAACACAAATGCCTCCAAAGAGAGAACTGATTGGCTACATTAGGTTCCCTATTTATTTACAATGAAACTCTACATGGACACTAAACTGCTAATGGATAACAATAAATAATGGCAGGAAAATACATTATAAACTATGAAGGAAATCCATATGTACTATAAATACTGTGTGATCTCAATTTTGTTTTAAAATTTTATGAAAAAAAAAAAAGAGAGGACTGGAAGGACCATCATGTCAGGGCTGTCCCTTGAGGGTGTGGGGTGCAGGAAGGACAAACGTGCTGAAGCAGCCCTAAAACAGGGCTCTCACCCACACGGGAGGACATAATCCTGAGCACGTAGGTAGGGGTCAGACAGCTCTACCTTTAACCCAACCCAGCCTTGGCTGGTATTCCTCTTCCTTTTGTGTCTCAGACTTCCAGCAGCCTAGACTTCGTGATTCCCTTAACAGGGCAGCCTGGTGACAGCCTGTAATCACTTTTCCTGAGACTGGTCCCTACCCTAATGAGCCATCGCTCTTTCCCTATGATTTATGTGATTTGGGGATTTGGCTCCATTACTGATGTTCCAGGATATCCCATGAGGGGTGCCAAGATCGTAGAAGGGCCCAGATTGACCTGGAAGCATGCGGGTGATCATAGGAAAGTGTTCTATGGCACCGGGCACCCAAACTCCACAAGAAGAACAAGATGGCCGTGGATTCCTTTGAGGATAAGTTGGTCTTGGAGGTCCTACAGGAAGTCTTACTCTTTTTGTCTCTCCTCTAACAACTTCATGACTTCTTCTGGGGATTGACATGTTATGGTGATGGGAAGGGACTAATGATGAGACAATTGGGGAAAAGTTACCTGGAAGAAGTGATTCAGAATTTATATAAACTGACCTCAACACATGCTCCTTCAGATAAAGCTTGAGGCCATGTCCTGCCTCTCCCGGGATGCCGGGTAGCATCACGAGGTGAGGAAGTGTCCCTAGGCCCCTCTCTGAATGATCTGGAAGCTGGGGAGTTTAAGAGGCATCCTAGAACTGGTACCAGTAGGGACAGAGGAATTGAAGTTACTGGCAAGCGAGTGGATGAGGAAGAAACGGGTCCCTGATGGACTGATTCCCTCCTTTATGACTTCCGAACAAATAATTAGAGGAAGATGAGCACCGAAACGACTGTCAGGGTTGACTTTGTGGGAACAAGGGAAAACAAATCTTTGCAACAGTGATGTAATTCTAGGGGTAGATGATAAGAATCTCCCACTCTGGGGCACAGAGACAGGGTTAATGGGAGTGCAGCATTACCACTTAGTGCACGAAGGACAGAAAGGACCAAATTTCAGAGAGAGCTTTGAAAGAGACATCGGAGACACATGGACTGGCAATCTTCTTTTTCATTAACCATCTGTGACTGTGGGTAAGTCCCACGGAAGTTCTTAAAGTTGAGCCTGCACCAGAAGCAGTTGGAGGACTTGTTAAAATGCAGATCCCCTGCCACACACACACACACACACACACACACACACACACGATTTTCTGACGTGGCAGGTGGGGCCTTAGAATTAGCATTTGTAACAAGTTCACATGTTGATGGTGCTGTGGTCTGGGGACCACACTCAGAGAACCTCTGGTTTAGCATCCAGTGGGCAGGTGAATAAAACGAGTGAATGAGGATCTCAAAAAGCCCTTTCGTGGGGCTCCTGTGGGGCTCAGTTGGGTAAGCGTCTGCCTTCGGCTCCAGTCATGATACCAGGGTCCTGGGATCGAGTCCCGTGTTGGGCTCTCTGTTCAGCAGGAACCTGCTTCTCCCTCTCCCTCTGTTGCTCCCCCTCCTTATGCTTTTTCTATCAAATAAATAAACAGAATCTTTTTTTAAAAAGCCGTTTATTAATTCCCAAGTTCTAGATCCAGGTCCTAAAGGTCTTTCTGATACAGGGTTGTTAGACAGGTGACCCCTTTTATATTTAAATGGGAGGCACTGGCTGACTGGTTAGGCAGTGACCTCAGAGGTGCTGTCCCTGTCCCATATATCAGGTCTTTTAAGATTTTATTTATTTATTTGACACAGAGAAAGAGAGAGCGCCCAACCAGGGGGAGCAGCTGGCAGAGGGAGAGGGAGAAGCAGGCTCCCCGCTGAGCAGGGAACCCAATGCAGGACTCGATCCCAGCACCCTGGGATCATGACCTGAGTCGAAGGCGGACGGTTAACCAGCTGAGCCACTCAGAGGCCCTCAGGTCTGACCATTAATCTCACAGGCTCAGTAGAGCCACAGATTATGGAATGGAGTAAGGGAATAATAATATATAATCTAGATTTTTCATAAAAATTTTTTTTTTTTTTTAAAGATTTTTATTTATTTATTTCACAGCGGGAGAGAGATCACAAGGAGGCAGAGAGGCAGGCAGACAGAGAGAGGGGGAAGCAGGCTCCCCGCCAAGCAGAGAGCCCGATGCGGGCCTCGATCCCAGGACCCTGAGATCATGACCTGGGCCGAAAGCAGAGGCTTTAACCCACTGAGCCACCCAGGCGCCCTCATAAAAATTGATACAAGACCCTTGCAGCATTCTGGGAAGCTCCAGTGTCCTCCCTAGGCTTCAAGCGCATTTCTAGGGACTTGTTTCTCAGAGTCACCTTTGGTTCTGAACTCCTGGGTCCACAGAGCTCTCACCATCTGTTGCTGTTCCCTTCTTTCTACCGCTTACTACCAGAGTGTGGGTCTCTGTCCCCGGTCCTCCTTCCCCACGTGCCACTCACAGGGGATGCTGGAGGCCAATGGAGTGGACATCTCTGGTTTTGTCTAACAGCCCCCTTCTGGAATGTTCGGATGTCCTCCCCAGCTGGCCGGGCAGAAGCCGGCTTCCCAGGTTTCAGATGTGGGGAGCAGCCGGCCAGCAGGGTCTTCAGCCGTTCTTTGAACTCTTTGATCTGCTTCAGAGCTTACAATACAACGTGCTGTTTTAAAGTTAGCCGCGTTCTTGCTCGTGAAGGAAAAAAAGAAAAAGCCACAAAGCGGAGGTTTGGGATCTACAAGGGGTTTCTCTTGCAACAACACCAATAACTTAAAGCGGAATATTAGACAGCCTTGTGGCTTTAAAAACAAGAAAAGTCTTTTGGTCCTTCTGCCCCCGGACTGTCTCTTTCCACATTTCCTTATGGGCTCTAGTGGCCTCCCATGTGCTCCAACCTCCCTTCCCTTCCACTCTTCTCATCGACTCTTGCCCTGAAGTTCACCTGCTCATTAATGTCCCCTGCAGAGCAGTATGGCTACCCCTCTGCATCCCCACCTCCCTCCCAGCCACGCCCGTGGAGTGTCACCTCCACGTCCAAGGTGATTGATCTATCAACATCCCAAAGAAGATATTTGGTGCGTGCTCTTCAAATATACATTATATTACCCTGCAACAAAATGAATGCGTCTTATGTATCAGATCTTATGACGGATACATAATCTGATACAGCTGACACTTGCATCCTATCAGAACTAAGTGAACCACCAAAAATATGTCAACAAAAGACTGATTTATAAACCATGAGGACAATTTATTCATTTTAATATAGGTAACCCCCAAGTGGATTGGAATGGGGGTTGCCGAACTATGACCTGTGGCTCCTTTTTTTGCACAGACCACGAGCAAGGAACCTTGAAAAAAGATTTGTAGCGGGTTGTAAAACAAAAAGAAGAATATGCAACAGAAACTTTAGTGACTCACAAACCTAGACTATTTCCTGCCTGGCTCTTCACAGAAAAAGTGGCCTGAGAACACTCTTGCAGAAAGGTACCTGTGACTGAGATGGAAAAGCCCAGACCTTAGGAATTAGACCTGCATTGGATGACTGTATTGGGGGATGGTCTGTGTGGGCAAGGAAGACCTTTCTGCCTGTCACGTTAGAAGGTGGCCAATTCTGTGGTTATAAACAAGAGAAGGAGGGGTGTTCTGTGATCACTGGGCCCAACTCAGAAGTATGGGGGGTGGGCAGGGAAGTGTGAGGGGGAGAGGAGCTCATCCCACAGGACCTCCACTGTCTTCGTCAGAGCCACCAGAAGCAGGGGATACGGGCTCGTGGACCTCCAGGATTAAGAGAATGCATCTACCCGTGGTGGGGGTGGGGGG